>ONZH01005949.1:0-53715 GCA_900303285.1 Rhinella marina | reverse complement strand
AAATATACAATATCTAGGCCATTTAATTGGCCACTGTACTGTGCGTTCTCTTGCTAAATTATTTCACATACCTGGTGTAAATACCCACCGTCTGTTCAGTTAGTACAACGGCTGTGTACCTTGAAATATACAATATCTAGGCCTTTTAATAGGCCACTGTACTGTGCGTTCTCTTGCTAAATTATTTCACATACCTGGTGTAAATACCACCGTCTGTTCAGTTACTACACGGCTGCTGTACTTGAAATATACAATATCTTAGGCCATTTAATAGGCCACTGTACTGTGCGTTCTCTTGTTAAATTATTTCACATACCTGGTGTAAATACCCACCGTCTGTTCAGTTTACTACACGGCTGTGTACCTTGAAATATACAATATCTAGGCCTTTTTAATAGGCCACTGTACTGTGCGTTCTCTTGCTAAATTATTTCACATACCTGGTGTTAATACCCACCGTCTGTTCAGTTAGTACACGGCTGTGTACTTTGAAATATACAATATCTAGGCTTTTAATTAGGCACACTGTACTGTGCGTTCTCGCTTGCTAAATTATTTCACATACCTGGTGTAAATACCCACCGTCTGTTCACTTGTTACTACACGGCTGTGTACCTTGAAATTATACAATATCTAGGCCTTTTAATAGGCCACTGTACTGGTGCGTTCTCTTGCTAAATTATTTCACATACCTAATTATATAACCCAAATATTGTATTTGCAACAAAAAAAAAAAAATGCGGAGGGGGGCTAGCGGAATAGGACGTGGACGTGGACGAGGACGGGGGCGCGGAAATGCTGTTGGGGGCCTTGTTGAAGCCAGTGGGGATACAATGTGTGCTGGTGAGGATCAGCCAGGATCCCGCTCATCCAGAATCCCTGCCTTTATGGGACAGTTAAGCAGGGGGCGGGTTACACCGCTGTTGAGGCCTGAGCAGGTTGAACAGGTGGTGCAATGGATAGCCGATAGCGCTTCCACACAGTTGTCCACCAGCCAGTCATCCACACAGTCTCACTCTGACCCTCCTTCCTCCACACTGGCCAACAGAGTCATCCACCCTTGACCCCTCCCAGGAGCTCTTTTCGGGTCCTTTTTCAGATGTGCCGGAAGAATCCCAGGAGCTAGCAGAGGAATTTGTTTGTAGTGATGCCCAAACACTGGAGTTTTCGCCATCTCCTGCTGATGTGGACCCTGAGCCAGCATCTGTTATCATGAGCGATGATGATGATGAGACGCAAGTTGCCATCAAGGGAGGCTGTTGGAATGTCCAGTGGGCAGGAGGAGGAGCAGAAGTGAGGAAGAGGAGGTGGTGATGACGAAATGACCGACCCCACTTGGCCAGGGGTGATGTCCAGCGAGGAAAGCAGTGGAGAGGTGGTGGTCTGCGCAGCACCGAAAAAGGCAGCAAGAGGCCAGAGGGCATGGAGGATGTCCACAGGCAGAGGGATGTCCACAGGCAGAGGCATGTCCACAGGCAGAGGGATGTCCACAGGCAGAGGGATGTCCACAGGCAGAGGGATGGCCACAGGCAGAGGACAGTTCAGACAGAGAAGTGAGGCCACAGCCAGCAGGGCCGAAGCTGTTCCCGCCAGCGGCCAGTCGTGCGAAGCTCCCCCATCGAGGCCTCGTACTTCTGTGGTGTGGAGATATTTTAATGTTTGTGCGGATGACAAACTGAGCGCGGTTTGCACACTCTGCCACTCAAAACTGAGTAGGGGCTCTGAGAAGAGCAATCTGACCACCTCAGGCATGCGGCGTCACTTGGAATTCAAGCACTGGGCTGAGTGGGAGAGAGCAAACGCAATACAAACTGCGCCCGGTCTTGCTGCCACTGCCTCTTCCCCTTTGTTGTGTGCTGCCACTGCGGTCCAGACCTCCAGCCAGGACACCTCCACATCTGCCTCTGCCTCTGCTACTTTGGGGCCTTCTCCTTCAGCCTCCCCTTCCCCCGCCCTTCCCCCGCCTCTTCGCCTGCACCTTCACACTCCTCGTCCCAACAACTGTCCATCTCGCAGGCGTTCGACCGCAGGCGGAAGTACGCCTCGAGTCACCCCCAAGCCCAAGCCTTAAACTGCCACATCTCCAAACTGCTGGCCCTGGAGATGTTGCCGTTTAGGCTTGTGGAGACGCAGGCCTTCCGCGACCTGATGGCGGCTGCCGCACCTCGCTATTCCGTCCCTAGCCGCCACTACTTTTCCCGGAGTGCCGTCCCCGCCCTGCACCAGCACGTGTCGCGTAACATCAGGCGGGCCCTGAGGTACGCAGTCAGCGCAAAGGTCCACTTGACCACCGACTCGTGGACAAGCGCTTGCGGCCAGGGACGATACATTTCTCTGACGGCACACTGGGTGAATGTAGTGGAGGCGGGGACGGGGTCGCAAACAGAGACGGCCTACCTACCACCCCCGCCCAAGATTGCCAGCATGGGTTCTGATAAACCCCCCTCCTCCTCCTCTTCCTCCTCCTCCTCCTGTGCCTTAACATCTCCCTCAGCCGCTAGCTGGTAGCGTTGCAGCACTGGCGCGGGGAGACGTCAGCAGGCGGTGCTAAAGCTCATCAGCTTGGGCGACAGGAAGCACAGCGCCCCAGAGGTGAGGGACGCCATATTGCAGCAGACGGAGATGTGGCTGTCGCCGCTGCAGCTAGGACCAGGCATGGTCGTGTGCGATAACGGCCGTAACCTGGTGGCGGCTCTGGAGCTTGCCGAACTCAATCACGTACCATGCCTGGCCCACGTTTTTAATCTGGTAGTCCAAAATTTCTGAAGACTTACCCCAACCTGGCAGAGCTACTGGTGAAAGTGCGGCGCTTGTGCGCTCACTTTCGGAAGTCAACTGTAGCTGCTGCTAGCTTAAAAAAACTCCAGCAACGCCTCCATTTGCCTGAACATCGGCTGTTGTGCGACCTGCCGACTCGCTGGAATTCCACCTATTCCATGTTGGCCAGGGTGTGTGAGCAGCAGAGAGCATTGATGGAGTACCAGATAATGAATCCACGCGTGCCTCCAACTCAGCTCCCTCAGTTTGCCAACCACGAGTGGCCATGGATGGCAGACATATGCGATGTACTGCGTATCTTTGAGGAGTCCACCAAGAAGGTCAGCAGCGAGGACGCTATAGTGAGCGTAACCATTCCGCTCCTAGGCGTCCTTAAAGAATCGCTCATCGCAATAAGGGAGAACGCATTGCACGCAGAGGAGACGGGGGTAGGAGGAGACGCAACGGAGCTACACAGTCAGACCACACTTTTGTCTGCTTCACGGTGGCAGTTGCAGGAGGAGGAGGATGAGGAGGAGGACGACGTGGAGGTGGCTGTGGAAGAGGAGGAGGATGCTGGCGGCGAGGGTAGCAGTCAGGCTGTGTGCGTCCCATTGGTTCAGCGCGGATGGGGCGGAGAGGAGGCGGAAGAGGAAGAGGAGGAAATGGCAAGTGATCCTTCTGGTGGGGGCAGTGAGGTCATGCCTATTCAGAGTCTGGCACACATGGCTGACTTCATGCTGGGCTGCTTTCCCGGGACACACGTGTTGTCCGGATAGTGGAGAACAAACTGTACTGGGTCTTCGCACTCCTGGACCCCCGGTATAAAGATAACGTCTCCTCTTTTATTCCGGTAGAGGAGAGGACGAATCGATTGCTGGAATACCAGAGGGAACTCGTGCAGAACATGATGGAGATTTTCCCACCCACCATCGCTGGCGGCAGAGAGGAGAGGGTCTCCCAGAGTCCCACAACATCCATCAGGCCCACAGCCACCAGGGGAACACTCTCCAAGGTGTGGGACACGTTCATGGCACCCCCTCGTGCAACTTCCATCACTGCGGGGCCCGCTATCAGCAGGAGGGACAAGTATCGGCGGATGTTGCGGGAGTACCTGGCAGACCGTAACCCTGTCCTCCCCGATCCCTCGGCGTCCTACACTTACTGGGTCTCCAAGTTGGACACGTGGCTGGAACTGTCCCTGTACGCCTTGGAGGTGCTTGCCTGCCCTGCCGCCAGCGTGCTATCAGAAAGGGTGTTCAGCGCAGCCGGGGGCATTATAACCGATAAGCGCAGCCGCCTGTCAACCGACAGTGCCGACAGGCTGACGCTAATCAAAATGAACAGCAAGTGGATTGACCCGGACTTTGCTTCTCCAACCGTGGAAAGCAGCCAAAAGTGAAGTGCCATCTGTATGAAGTGCCATTTCCTCCTCCACCTCCTCCTCCTCCTCCTTAACCGCCGTAGAATTGCTCCGTAAAAAAAATATATATATATTTATGGCTCTCCTCTTGGGCCTCCACATAATTTTTAAGAGGTCTCACCTCTTGGGCCTCCACATAATTTTTAAGAGGTCTCACCTCTTGGGCCTCCACATAATTTTTAAGAGGTCTCACCTCTTGGGCCTCCACAAAATTTTTAAGAGGTCTCACCTCTTGGCCTCCACATAATTTTTAAGAGGTCTCACCTCTTGGGCCTCCACATAATTTTTAAGAGGTCTCACCTCTTGGGCCTCCACATAATTTTTAAGAGGTCTCACCTCTTGGGCCTCCACATAATTTTTAAGAGGTCTCACCTCTTGGGCCTCCACATAATTTTTAAGAGGTCTCACCTCTTGGGCCTGCACAAAATGTTTAAGAGGTCTCACCTCTTGGGCCTCCACATAATTTTTAAGAGGTCTCACCTCTTGGGCCTCCACATAATCTTTAAGAGGTCTCACCTCTTGGGCCTCCACAAAATCTTTAAGAGGTGTCACCTCTTGGGCCTCCACAAAATCTTTAAGAGGTGTCACCTCTTGGGCCTCCACAAAATGTTTAAGAGGTCTCACCTCTTGGGCCTGCACAAAATGTTTAAGAGGTCTCACCTCTTGGGCCTCCACATAATTTTTAAGAGGTCTCCCCTCTTGGGCCTCCACATAATTTTTAATACGTCTCACCTCTTGGGCCTCCACAAAATCTTTAACAGGTCTCCCCTCTTGGGCCTCCACATAATTTTTAATACGTCTCACCTCTTGGGCCTCCACAAAATCTTTAACAGGTCTCACCTCTTGGGCCTCCACATAATTTTTAAGAGGTCTCACCTCTTGGGCCTGCACAAAATGTTTAAGAGGTCTCACCTCTTGGGCCTCCACATAATTTTTAAGAGGTCTCCCCTCTTGGGCCTCCACATAATTTTTAATACGTCTCACCTCTTGGGCCTCCACAAAATCTTTAACAGGTCTCCCCTCTTGGGCCTCCACATAATTTTTAATACGTCTCACCTCTTGGGCCTCCACAAAATCTTTAACAGGTCTCCCCTCTTGGGCCTCCACATAATTTTTAATACGTCTCACCTCTTGGGCCTCCACAAAATGTTTAACAGGTCTCACCTCTTGGGCCTCCACATAATTTTTAATACGTCTCACCTCTTGGGCCTCCACAAAATGTTTAACAGGTCTCACCTCTTGGGCCTCCACATAATTTTTAACGGGTCTCCCCTCTTGGGCCTCCACATAATTTTTAATACGTCTCACCTCTTGGGCCTCCACAAAATCTTTAACAGGTCTCCCCTCTTGGGCCTCCACATAATTTTTAATACGTCTCACCTCTTGGGCCTCCACAAAATCTTTAACAGGTCTCACCTCTTGGGCCTCCACATAATTTTTAAGAGGTCTCACCTCTTGGGCCTCCACAAAATGTTTAAGAGGTCTCACCTCTTGGGCCTCCACAAAATGTTTAAGAGGTCTCACCTCTTGGGCCTCCACATAATTTTTAACGGGTCTCCCCTCTTGGGCCTCCACATAATTTTTAATACGTCTCACCTCTTGGGCCTCCACAAAATCTTTAACAGGTCTCCCCTCTTGGGCCTCCACATAATTTTTAATACGTCTCACCTCTTGGGCCTCCACAAAATCTTTAACAGGTCTCACCTCTTGGGCCTCCACATAATTTTTAAGAGGTCTCACCTCTTGGGCCTCCACAAAATGTTTAAGAGGTCTCACCTCTTGGGCCTCCACAAAATGTTTAAGAGGTCTCACCTCTTGGGCCTCCACATAATTTTTAAGAGGTCTCACCTCTTGGGCCTCCACATAATTTTTAAGAGGTGTCACCTCTTGGGCCTCCACATAATTTTTAACGGGTCTCCCCTCTTGGGCCTCCACATAATTTTTAAGAGGTCTCACCTCTTGGGCCTCCACAAAATCTTTAACAGGTCTCACCTCTTGGGCCTCCACATAATTTTTAAGAGGTCTCACCTCTTGGGCCTCCACAAAATGTTTAACAGGTCTCACCTCTTGGGCCTCCACATAATTTTTAAGAGGTCTCACCTCTTGGGCCTGCGCAAAATGTTTAAGAGGTCTCACCTCTTGGGCCTCCACATAATTTTTAAGAGGTGTCAACTCTTGGGCCTCCACATAATTTTTAAGAGGTCTCACCTCTTGGGCCTCCACATAATTTTTAAGAGGTGTCACCTCTTGGGCCGCCACAAAATTTTCCATGAGCCTCTGGCCAGCCCACGGCCTCTTCCTGCCTTTTGCGGTCCTACGCATCCCTCAACATCCCCACTGCTTTACCTGCTAGACATGACACTGGGCCAGGTCGGGTCACTGACATCTCAAGCGCCAACAATTTGGGCATTTTAAGGCTTCTGCATGTGTTTGAGTTGTTTTTACATTTTAAAGAAGACATGTCTGACCACATCTCACACACACACACAATGACAATTAGGGGTGGGGTCTATTTGCTTTCCCCCTTGCCTATGCCATCTGTGGTTGTCATAGGCAACGTGATTTTAAGGGGTGCAGAATTTCATCTTTTTTTTTGTCTAGTTTGGCTTGGGGTCCATGGCAATGTAGAGGAAAGAAGGTTTCCTTGTATGGTCTCACTTTACAGAGAGGTTAGATTGTGTTTGGAGTGTATTGTTGAGAGGCTGTGATAGTGGCGTAATAGTGCGACTTGGGCGCGTTATATGCACCCAGACATGCTTCCCCTGCTGTCCCAGTTGCATTTCAGCAGTGTTGGCATCCTTTTCTGAGGTTCCAGGGTGGACTTGGTGACCTCCAAGTGGTCGAATTGAGATTTCCAAGTGGCGAGCATTTTTTCCCCATAGACTTTAATGGGATTCGATATCCGGTCGAATAGTCGAATTTCGCAGTCTATTCGAATCGAATTTCGAACTTTCGAATATTTCACTACTCGCTCATCTCTACATATAATCAATGCGAGACCAAGTCTGGTGGGAGTGTGAGAAATGGGTATATTCTCTCTCATCCGGGCGTAATATACGCCATGTATCCTGTAACTGAGTGGACAAAAGGAAGGGAGACAACACCTTGTCCCTACGTCTGGGTAAGCTCACATTCCGGACCTGTCGCTGGCGATCTTCCAGTACTGCAGATACTGTATTAAAATCCCCCCCTACTACCTTATGAGGAATCGCATCACTCAGCACCTTACGTTCCAGCCAGGCAAAGAACCTCTCATTTTCCCCATTAGGTGCATAGACATTATGTATGCTGTATTTGACATCTCCCAATACTATGGTCATTTGGTGCCATCTGCCTTCCTCATCATAGACCTCCGATAGAACCCTCCCAGAGAAGTTCTTGTGTATCAACGTGAGCACTCCAGCTTTATTATCCCGGGCCGGGGAACCCAATACCTGTCCCACCCAGAACTTGCGCAACCTGAAGAAGTCAGCTTCCACCAAATGGGTTTCTTGCAGCAGAGCTATGTCTGGCTTCAGTTTTTTCAAATGTCGGAGTATTTTAGAGCGTTTGTGAGGGGATTTCATCCCCTTAACATTCCAGGAAATGATGCGCATGGTAGTTCTGAGTGGGACAAGCAGAGGGGAGAGGAAAAGGAAAGGAAGAGGGGTTGGAAGGGGGACACTAAATCAAAAAGGACCCGGTATATAACCAAGTCCGTAAACTTAACCAACTACAATACAGACAATGAAAACCTGAGTGCTTGGAAGTCTAGATGACAATAGTACTTCCTCTTAAGCTATGAACTTCACTTTTTTCTGCCATGGAGTACTCCCTGCCATTCCCTAACCTAGTAAGCTTATCCACCCCCACCCGAATAGCGGAAAGTCAATAGCAAGAGACCCCCCATAAATCCTCAACAGAGAAAACTTAGAAGAGAGAAGAAACTAGCAAAATACTGTCAGGTAAACAGGACATCCAAATTGCCGACTGTCCCCAGCGCCCTTTCACCGCCGGGAGAACCTGCCAGATGAATCAGAGGACCAGCGTCTTGAACTTCTAGAACGTCCAATAGATCTCCTGTTCGAGCGTCCTCGTCGCTGCCGTCCTGACATCTTCCTACTGTGCTGTTCCAATGACCCTCTAGGTGAAGATGTCGGTGGCAGAGTAGTTGGAGACAAAATGGAGGCCAGGGCTGGTTCCGCCTCCGCAAGAGAGTCAAAGGTGGAGACACCCCCCTGGGGTAAGAACACCTTTAAAATAGCTGGGTACAGTAACTGAAAGCGAATGTTCCTATGGTACAGCTGGGTGCATAGGGGGCTGAAGACCTTGCGTCTTTTGGCAATATCTGCTGAGTAATCCTCAAACAGCATGATGCGGAAGCCTCTGATGGTAATAGGGTGCTGTCGCCGTCTGAAGTTGCGTAGCATGGCCGCCTTGTCATTGAAATCCAGTAAGCGCATAATGACCTGGCGTGGTCTGCCCCTTTGCGAAGATGGCGAAGCTGCTGCGGCCTGGCGTCTCTGTTGCTGTGAAGGATCAGGGCCTACCCGGTGAGCACGCTCCACACGGCAAAAGAAATTCAGGCCCAAAGCCTCAGGTAACTCCCGCTCACATAAGTCCAGCAACTCCGCAGGCCTGATGGATTCCGGTAAGCCCACTAACCTTAGGTTATTGCGTCGGGACCTATTTTCTAGGTCATCCAACTTGGCTCTAAGTTGGTCAAAGGCCCGGTGGTGATCCTCCAGAGTAGCCTCCAGTCCTGTCGCATTAGAGTGAAGCGTGTGCACCTCTTGCTCCAAAGAGTCCACTCTATGGCTAGTATGACTCATCTCCGCCTGGAGAGCCGCTAGAGAGGACTGAATTGTGGTTTCAAGCGTTTTCTGGATATCCGGAGTTATCCGGAATGCCACTTCAATAGCTAACCTCTTGTAATCAATGGTCCCCGGGTCTGTAATAGGCGGCAAAGAGTCCAGCAAGCAGCTATCTTGAAACTCCGTTGGCGGGCTCGCCGCCATCTTGGGAGGCTGCGCGGCGGGAATGATGTCCGAGTTCTGCGATCCCGGGATTTTCTGGCCACTCCGAAGTAAGTACCGTTCCATAGGAGAGTCCAATGCCTTGAGGATCGATCAGGAGACCAGTACTGAAACAGCGGGGCGGTGTTCCGACGCTACTAAATGGCGCTTAGCGAGGGTGTACTGCAGAGAGCTCCGCGCACTGCGACTTCACATGGCAGCGCCGGAACCGGAAGTCCGTGTTTTTTTGTTTTTTTGTTTTTTTTAAGGAGCGCCGCCCCTCTGCCCCCCAAACACCCTGGAGCGCAGGGAGCTCACTCACTCACCCCCCTGCTCCCCGCGCTCCTCCTCTCCTTCAGGCCGCAGCACTCTGAATGGTGAAGCAGAGATACTTCTCCCTGCTCCACCATTCAGCCTGCAGGCACGATCGCACTGCACGTGTGGGCGGAGCCTATAGCCAGGGAATCTGCATAAGCTCCGCCCATACAGCCTGCAAAGCGATCGCCAGGGAAGAAAGGACTGCAGGAACGGGGCAAGGTGAGAAGATTCTATGTTGTGTTTTGTTTTGTTTTAACACAGAGAGGGCACAGATGGCATACAAAGGGGGCACAGTGGAGACAGAGGGCATTAATAGTACAAAGAGGTCACAGTGCAGAGGGCATTAATAGTACAAAGGGGCACAGAGAGGGCATTAATAGTTCAAAGGGGGCACAGAGAGGACATTAATACTACAAAGGGGGCACAGTGGGCATTTCCATTACAAATGGGGCACAGAGAGGGCATTAATACTACAAAAGGAGCACAGTGGACATTACTACGATAAGGTGGGTACAGTGGACATTGTTACTGCAAGGTGGGCACAGTGGGCATTACTACTACAAAGGGGGGCACAGTGGGCATTACTATTACAAAGGGGGCACAGTGGGCATTAATACCATAAGGGGGCACAGTGGGCATTACTACTACAAAGGGGGCATAAATGGCATTATTAGTACAAAGAGAGCACAGAGGGCATTACTACCATAAAGGGGCACAGAGGGCATTATTATTACAAAGGGCCACAGAGGGCATAACAACTATAAAAGGGGCCACAAAGGGCATTACTATTATAAAGGGGCCACAGAGGACACTGCTACTATAAAGGGGTCACAGAGGGCATTGCTACTATAAAGGGGTCACAAAGGGAATTACTACTATAAAGGGGGCACAGAGGGCATTACTACTATAAAAGGGCACAGAGGGCATTACTACTACAAAAGGGTCAGAGAGGGCATTACTACTATAAAGGGGTCACAGAGGGCATTACTACTATAAAAGCGCACAGAGGGCATTACTTCTATAAAGGGGTCACAGAGGACTTTACTACTACAAAGGGCCACAGAGGGCTTTACTACTGTGAAGGGGGCACAGAGGGCTTTACTACTGTGAAGGGGGCACAATTGGCAGTACTACTGTGAAGGGGCACAGTGGTCATTACTACTGTGAAGGGGGCACAATGGGCATTACTACTGTGAAGGGGTCACAGAGGGCATTACTACTATAACAGGGGCACAGAGGGCATTATTACTTTAAAAGCGCACAGAGGACATTGCTACTATAAAGGGGGCACAGAGGGCATTTCTACTATAAAGGGGGCACAGAGGGCATTACTACTATAAAGGGGGCACAGAGGGCTTTACTACTGTGAAGGGGGCACAATTGGCAGTACTACTGTGAAGGGGCACAGTGGTCATTACTACTGTGAAGGGGGCACAATGGGCATTACTACTGTGAAGGGCAGCCCAGAGTACATTACTAATGTGAAGGGGCACAAAGAGGCCATAAGTGCTGTGAGGGGGCACAAAGAGGGTATTTCCACTGTAAAAGGGACCCAAATGTGTTTCCCCCTGTGTGTGTCTGTCCCTGCCCCTGTGTCTGTCACCATCATCATTCCCACAGTGTTCCTATGTCTTGACGCAGCTGCATCAGGACGTTCTGTGCGGGCAAGAAGAAGAAGGAAGAAGAGGCAGTTCCGCCAGCATGGCGTCTGTGGGAGAGGCACAGGGAGGCACACTAAGGACACAGGTAACACTACCACATGATCTGCACAAGCGTTATCTGTGGTTTTACATAGGACTGCAGGTAACACTACTGCATTATCTGTACTCAGAGAGTTATCACTGTGTTATCTGTGGTGTTACATAGGACTGCAGGTGACATCTACTACATTATCTGTACTCAGAGAGTGATCACTGTGTTATCTGTGATGTTACATAGGACTGCAGGTGACATCTACTACATTATCTGTACTCAGAGCGTTATCACTGTGTTAACTCTCGTGTTACATAGGACTGCAGGTGATATCAATAACATTATCTGTACTTGTACCGTCTCAGATCTGGCAGGACAGACTTGGAGTTCGGTGGCTACTTGCCTTTCATACTATATTTTAATGGGAGGGGGCGCTATTACAATTTTTGCCTCAGGCAGCAGAAGAGCTAGAATCGGCCCTGGCTGCCATGCTTGTCCCTATTCTACACATGCACTTCTCCTTTGTAATTCTAGCCTTTCTCTTCACTCTCCCTGGCAGTAGAATACAAGATTCATAGATTTTTCACTGTCCCTGACTCCCTAAGATCATTTTTCTGGCAGACACTGCAAGACCTACCCACCCTCTTTCACAGAACAGCACAGAATGATGTTCTGCTCAGGCACCTTGTACATACATCAATCAAGGACCCTATATGGGTATTGGTATATTTACATAAACCTCAAAAGAAGCCAAAAGGAGCTGATTTTGGAGATTAGGCACCTCCCTGCCTGCTGCAGCACTGATTGGCTTATCCAAAGATTCAGGTTCGTCTGCCGTCTGAAAAATAGCTCATTATTACCAACTTTTATTCAGTTTATTCTGCATTTTTCCATTCTGCTCTCACATGCAAAGGGACGAATGCCAGGGAGTGGAAATCTGAGGCAGAATCTGCATTCCACACTCTCAAGCATGTCATCTCATCAGCTTCAATTTTGCATCTCCCTTATGTCTCTAGTCAGTTCTTGAGGTGGATGTGTCCTCAGTTGGAGCTGGGGCTATCCTTACTAAGAAAAGTTACTCCGGTAAAATGGTCGCCTGTGGCTTCTTCTCTAAGTCCTTCTTCTCTGTGGAAGGCAAATACTCCATCAGAGATTGGGAACTCCTAGCCATTTAATTGGCTCTTAAAGAGTGGAGACATCTGGAGGGCACTTGTCATCCTGTGATCATCTATATGGACCATAACAACCTGACCTATATGCAAACTGCTCAAAGTCTCAGCTCCTGTCAGGCCTGGTGGTCATTATTCTTTGCCTGATATAGCATTGTCCTCCCTTTCAGTCCTGCCAAGAAGAATGCCAAGGACAATGTATTTTCTCCCTTGTTGACCAGGTTGAGCACCAGCACATCATTGATTCTGCCCGCATCATTTATGTTAGTCCAGTTCAGCTTAAAGACATTCTGCCTGGCAAGACATATGTTCCTGTCATCAAAAGAAAGCAGGTCCTACCCTTTCAACATCACTCCAAACTGGCTGGCCACCCAGGTCTCCACAAAACTGCCTCTCTGATCTCTCTACATTATTGGTGCCCTACAATCGTCACATACATCAAGGAAATCAAGCTTCCTGTACAAACTGGATACAGACCATAAGAATCTGACCTATCTGTAAATTGCTCAACGGCTCAGTTCCCATTAGGCCTGGCAGTAATTATTCTTCACCCGATTTAGTATTGTCATCCCTTTCCATCATGCCAAGAAGAATGCCAAGGAGAATGTTCTATTTTGCTTGTTTGACCCAGTTGCCTGGGTAGAGGATTGCCAGCACATCATTGATTCTGTCCTCATTCTGCCCTCATATCCATAATATCCATTGCTCCAGTTCAGCTTAACGACATTCTGCCTGGAAAGACATATGCTCCTGTGGTCAAAAGAAAGCCTGGGAACATCACTCCAAACTGGCTGGCCACCCAGGTCTCAGTAAAACTGTCTTTCTAATTTCTCTACATTATTGGTGGCCTGCAATCTCTTGATATATCAAGGAAATCAAGCTTCCTGTATAACCTGTGCCAAGAATAAGACTTCTAAACAAAACCTGCTGGTCTCTTGCTTCCTCTGCCAGTATCTGATGATCTGTTGCAGCACATTGCTATGGATTTTTATCACTGACCTTCCTCAAGATGTACAGTGATCTGGGTGGTGGCTGATCGGTTTTCTAATATGGCTCATTTTGTACCGCTGTCTGACCTCCCCTCTGCTGGTCTTATGGCCAACTTTTTCATAAAACATATCTTCCAGCTACACTGGCTGCCCCTACACAGAGTATCTGATTGTGGAGTACAATTTACTTCAATGTTCTGGAGAGCCATCTGTAAACAGCAGGATGTTACATTTGACTTTTCTTCAGCTTATCACAATTCAGTGGTCAAGTGGAACACATTAACAGATCCCAGTTAAATATTTGTATCACTTCACTTCTGCACGTCATAATAACTGGATCTTGCTATCTCCTTGGGTTGTGTTCCCTTACAACAATCATCCTAGTGAGATGTCTGGAAAATATCCTTTCTTCATTGTGTATTGTTAACATGTGCAGATTCCCATGACAATACCTGTTTCTTCTGATGTTCTAGCAGCTGAATCTGCTGTCAATAATTATATCCATATATTGCAGGAAACCAAGGCTTCTCTCTTAAAGGCTTCTGTTCACATGAAGATGACCGCTGATCATAGGCGCAGGCCTCCCCTGCATTTTCTCCAGGAAACAAGATCTGACTCTTCTCCAAAAATATAAGAATCAAGGCACCCTCATACAAGATGGCACCTTGTTTCATCAGTCCTTTTGAATTTTTGCAATAGTTGAATCCTGTCAGTTACAAGTTACATCTGCCTTTATCTCTATGCATCCCTATTTCTTTTCATGCCTCCCTTCTCAAGTCTGTTTTGTTCAAATGTTATTCCAGATGTTTAGTTCCAGCTCCTGCTCCGAGTGACTTAGAAAATGAGTATGAAGTCAAGGATAATCTGGATATGAAGAAAGTCAGAGGTAAAACCATTTTCCTGGTTGGTTGGAGAGGTTCTTGCCCAGAGGAAAGATTTTGTGAGCTAACTGTCTGAACACTAATGCTTCTGTTCTTCTGGAGAGACTTCTACAGCAATCTAGACCAAAGAAAAGGGGGCTTGGTATGACCTTACTATTACAATCTACCGCCACTGCACTGCTCACCTGTACTAGAGGCACAGACCTGCTTCCTGCTACCCTCTTCCTGGTGGGTATGAGCTGTCCCTCCATGCAGGCTATGTCCTGCAAGGCCTCTCCCCCTCCACCCATAGGGTATGCATGCTCCTTCCGTGTCCTAATTCACAACAGCCAATGGCTGGTCCTATTGTGTCATCTGTCAGAGACTATTTCAGGAAGTAGCGGCCTGGTATCTACCCAGCAGCAAAGTCCAGATCCTTGTACGTGGATTAAAGGGTTAATACTAGGGGGATGCCAGAAAAACACTCCGAGGAGGAGCCTAAGGCCACATGTGATTGTTGACCCAGTGGTTCCACACCTACTGTTGAAACAGGAAGATAAACATGAGGTATAAAACTACTTAAGCATATATGTTAGGAATCATAGTAAATCCCAGAAGTAATAATATGGCATATTATGGGTACTAGATTACTGGATACTGGAAATAGGTATTTCATTCAAGAATTTATTCTGGATAAAATATTTGGAGTCAGGTAGATTTTTTCCCCCTAAAATTAAGAAAATCGTCTTTTGCATCATATGATTGTTATGCCATCTTCTGGATGCATATGTTTAATTCTACTTATTATGGGTGGCTTTAGAAGCTTTAGCATGAAAAGAGTATAGTAAAATGTGCCCTAAATAAAATTATACTGCAGTATTTACAGACTACATTTGATGTACATTCTGTCAACCATAGATAGTATTATACTATAGGGGTTGTCTCACTTCAGCAAATGGCATTTATCATGTACAGAAAGTTAATACAAAGCACTTACTAATGTACTGTGATTGTTCATATTGTCCCCTTTGCTGGCTTGATTCATTTTTTAATCACATTATACACTGCTCATTTCCAGAGGTTACGACCGACCTCACTGCAATCCAGAAGTGGTGAGCGTGACTTGCACACTATAAGAAAAAGCACCAGAGAGGCCGGCACCATTTTCTATCATGCGCAAGCACTGCCACCAGTGTTGGATTGCAGGGCGGTTGTAATTAGTGTTGAGCGAATCGAAGTGTCCAAAGTGGACTTCTATCCAAATTTTAGGGAAAATTTTATTCACCATGAAGCCAAATTTCCTTGTGCTTCATGGTAACAAATCAATTTATACTGAAATGGCGGTAAAAAAGAAATCATACTTGCCGCATCCGCTTGAGTGCGAAGAGCCCATCGCCGTTATCATGATTGAGAATCCTACGCAAAATCTCATGCGCGGTGACGTATGATGTCACCACACTGGCTCATGTGATGACATCATCACACGCCGCGCGAGATTTCACACTGGATCTTCAATCAAGATGGCAGCGACGGACTCTTCATCAGTGATGAACGCGGCATCTGAGGGGTACAAAGACGGGGAGCGTCGCAAACAGCGTTCCCTGTCATTGCACCCTCCACTTACAAAGAAATGCTGTTCGCGGCAAAGTAATTTGTCACAAAGCTAATTTTTTTGTAAAATTTTTGAAGCAGCCGAATCAAATTTTCAATAACTTTGCTCAACACTAGATGTAATATTTGGAAATGCGCGGTGTATAATGTTAATAAAAAATGAATCAAACCAGCAAACTAGGCAATATGGACAATCACAATACATTAGTAAGTGCCTTGTATTAACTTCCTCTACATGATAAATGTCCTTTGCTGGAATGAGACAACCCCTTTAAGAAAATAAAAGCTTCTCACAATTCTGGCTGTCAAATATGTGGTAGATGTGATGCAGATCTCGTATACCAAGTTTATTTAGGTATTGGGTCAATAACAGACCATAAAAGTGATATGGTTTACATTTGTACCTTAACATATCTCTTTTGGGCAACGTGGAACTAAAATCAAATAAAGAATTGTCCCAAAATGCAAAAGTATGTCAATTATATGCCTAATGTCTTCCATGCATACAGTTGTATTGAAATGCTAATTTTGACTCGGCTTTCAGTACAGTTGAGGCCATGGCATGAAGATGTATATATCCTATTGGCACGTTAGATAAATGGTCCAGGAGAAGTCACCATATACTCTAAACACAGAGGATAATCGCAATGTAAATGTAAACTTATAAAAAATCACAGGAAAGTGCATTATTTTCCGTGATTTTTTCTTTATAAATGTTGCCATGTACAGCCACATATTCAGTTATCATATCATACAGGATGTTTTGTATCTTTTTCTGTAATTTTTGAAAAACTGAAACAAACAAAAAAGTAGACATATTTGATATTGTTGTGAACGTAACAACCTGCTCTATAAAAGTAGCACATGATCTAACCAGTCAGATGAACATTGTAAAAAATAAAAACTGTGCCAGAACAGCCTTTTTTGGTTACCTTGCCTCACAAAAAGCGTAATATAGAGCGATCAAAAATCATATGTACCCCAAAATAGTATCAATAAAACTGTCACCTTATCCTGTGGTTTCCAAAAGGGGGTAATTTTTTGGGAATTTCTACTGTAGGGTGCATCAGAGAGGCTTCAAATGGGACATGGTGTCTAAAAATCAGTTCAGCAAAATCTGCCTTTCAAAAACCATGTGGCGCTCCTTTTCTTCTGGGCCCTGCTGTGCGCCCATACATCAGTTTATCACCACATGTGGGGTGCTTCTGTAAACTGCTGAATTAGGGTAATAAATAATGAGTTTTGTTTGGCTGTTAACCCTTGCTGTGTTACAGAACAAAATTGATCAAAATGGAAAATCTGCCAAAATTTTCTGCCAAAATTTCATCTCCCTTTTCCTTCAATTCTTGTGGAACACCGAAAGGGTTAACAAGGTTTGTAATTCAGTTTTGAATAACTTGAGGGGTGTAGTTTCTAAAATGGTGTCATTTATGGGTGGTTTCTACCATGTAAGGTGGGTTTTGGACATTTTCTTAAAAATTTTAAGAATTGCTTCTAAAATTGTAAGCCTTCTAATGTTCTAAAAAATGAAATGACATTTTTAAAATGATGCCAACATAAAGTGGACATATGGGGAATGTTAAGTAATAAATATTTTATGTGGTATCACTTTCTGTTTTAAAAGCAGAGAAATAGAAATTTTGAAAATTGCGAATTTTTCCAAATTTTGGGTAAATTTAGAATTTTTATATTGACTTAAATTTATGACTGTCATAAAGTACAATGCGTAACAAGAAAACAATCTCAGAATGGTTTCCAAAGTTATTACCACATAACGTGACACATCAGATTTGCAAAAAATGGCCTGGGCAGAAGGGTGAAAACTAGCCCGGGGTAGAAGGGGTTAATGTGACTCTATTTTGTAATTAATGTACGGTAATTCAGTTTTGCTGTATGTTGTCCCTTAGTTGGAACAAAACACAGCATAAATGCAAGTACTGTATGTTGTTGTAAAAACTAGAGATGAGCGAATTTCAGATTATATCATTCGTTCACACTTCGTTTGGTGGTAAAAGGTGAATTGCGTTATGCATTCTGTTACCATGGATCATAACGCAATTCTATGATGGAATTCATAACGGAATGCCTTTAGTGACATTCCGTCATAATAGAAGTCTATGGCCTGCATAACGGATCCATCCCGCTTCTGTTATGCTGGAGTCCTCTCCTGAACTGGCCATACGGGTGCCTTCACATGTGACTGAAAAATCCGCTGATTGCAGATTTCCTTGTCAATTTTGATGATTACATCCCCACTGAAATTAATGGAATAATTCTGCTTCAGAAAAGCTGCAACACAGGGCAGGAATCAACATTTTTCAACCGTGTAGGATAAAATGGGGGAAGTCTTTATGCTGTGTATTTTCTAGCTGATTTTTCTGCCATGTGAGAGGGCACCCTTAGTGACTTACTATAAAGTGAATATGAGGACACATTGCGGTACCTGTAAAGAAATACACACAATGGGCAACATACTTGAAAACATTGCTGAAAGGTAAAAATATTAGTGCAAACAATCCAGTGCAAAAATATAGTGCAAATACATTATAGGTATAATGTAAACATTTTAAATATCACCTACCTAGTATGCTCACGGACACGTTTAAGTCTCTTTTCTTCTGACGCTTGTCATACAACTGGAACAGAGTCCCAAACTCAGTTGCAATTTGTAATCCACATAGGTAAAATTGTAATCCAAATGGGTAAAAAAATAGCAGCAAAGGTTCCTTAAAAAACCCTCTTTCAAGGGGCTCCCCAATAACCTGAAAAAGGGAAAAAAGGGATGAGGCGCACGTCTGCGCAACTTGGTTAAAACTTTTTTTTTAAATGGGGGGAGTCCTGACAATCCATGTCCATCTGGGTGACGGCAAACACAGGGCAACAAAAATAAAAACACACGTTAAGTCCACGTTGTGGCTCCCATAAAAGCTGCAGGATCCTTAGGCCAGCAGGTCCTCTTCACTGCTGCTGGAGCTAAAAGACATGAGAGGGTGCTCCTGCTTCATGAAAGCGACACTGGCTGCGGCAGCAGACCCCCCACCAACCTCTCAGGGATGGTCTTGGTAGTGACCGGGGTCAAACTGGCAAGGGCCGTGGCAACTTGGGCCTTGCCCATTACCTTGTAGTGGCCAGATCCTCCCGCCGGCATACAAGGTGACAGAATCTCCGGCTGTAAGGGCTCTGGTAATGGTCTTCCGCAAGCGGCGGACTGTGTGGCCTGCACCTGCCATGGCAGTTGGTATTGTACCACCAATGGTTGGTACACAAAACTGTTGGTGGTCATCTATCCCACATGAAGGATTGGCGGCGGTGGCAAATCTGGTACCAGGGTTCCAGCTGAGCTTGTGATTTCTCCTCAGATTGCAGAGTCCCATCCTTGGTCTCATGGGAACACCGAGCCTCTTCTGCGGTCGCTTAAGGAGTCTCACCCCAGTAGCAAAGGGGCCTTGGAGGCTCTTCATGGGGGTATACTCCACATAATCCCCTGCGTGGAGATTGTGTCAGACGGGCGGAAGATATGGCCGCTTTAAAGAACGGCGGTTTACGTATAATTCTTCCACCATCTCCGCATCGGCGATAAAACCTACTCCCCGTTCCACACTGAACCAAATAACGGTACCCCTTCGGCGCTCCAGCTTGGGGTCACCGGACCGTGGGTGCTCCAAAACCTGCACAACCCACCTCCTCTACCAACTTTTTGTATTCCCAGAGGGTCAGGGCGTTCCGAGTGATAGCCTCGGGGACCATTGAATTTTGCCAAAGTGAGTAGTCCTTCCGCGGCGGAGTGGGAACTCCTGCCGCCTCCGCCGTGTCAACCAGCGGAGTGAACACCTCAGCGGGCACCTCAACCGACACAACAGCGTATAGAGTAACTTATACGTAGCAATAGCGTATAATGTATAGGACAAGCTACGTAGCGAATGCATACAAAACCGAAGCGAATTACCTAATATTCGGATTCGCTTCGCAGCTAAGAATTCCCAAGATTCGATACGAATCAACAAATTGACGAATCGATTCGCTCATCTCTAATCTTGAACATTGTGACACACTTTCAAAGTTATATAAAGTTTCATTAAACAATAATTAAGGCCCCATTCAGATGACCGTGTTTCATGGCCGTATACGGGCCATGAAAGCCCGGCCTGTGCTGCCCCAGAGGACGGGAACGCATGGCGTCATAGCAACCAATGACGCCATGCGCTCCCGTCCTCTGGGGCAGCACAGGCCGGGCTTTCATGGCCCGTATACGGTCGTGAAACACGGTCGTCTGAATGGGGCCTATGTTTATTTTCTTGAAGCTGGCTCAATCTCTTTTTCCATAAGTGCACCAGTATTAAATAATACAATACCTGTCAGAAGGCAAGAGATTCAGCCAGTTACCTCAGGTTCTCCAGATCCGGTTGTTAAAATCACAGCGACAGCTGGAGATTAGCGCTTCCATTCCATAGTTTAGCTCCTTGGGCTTTTTAAAAGTTGGGTGGTATGTGTGTGGTGCGTCTGTGGTATATTTATGTATGTGCGCCATGTATAAGGTGTATTTATGTGTGTTGCACATATGTGATGTATATGTAAACATGTGTGTTGTGACGCCGCGTGTCCACAGTAGAGAAGGGAACCTGTTGTTAAATATTTGAATCTCACCCCTGCCTGTCAGGTATAAAGACATTTCACTATAAAATAATCGTTACCATTACCATCGTAATAATGATAATGACTAGTGTTGAGTAAAGCGAGCTTCGGATCATAGATCCAAGTCACTACGTTCAAAACTTTGTCTGGATGCTGTACGGAGATCCATCTCTACACAGCATTCAAATGTATGGGCTGTAGTGAGGTGAAATTCCTTATAACTTTGGACTTTGACTTTTAAACTTGAAAACTATGTTAAAACTTGAATCCGAAGTCAGCTTCGTTACCGAGGTCTAATAATGATTATAGCAAAAAATAAAGTCTAATCCAATAATGTTTCCAGGATTCTGGTATGTCCCCACGTGTTGCCCAGATGCTGCAAGTGTCGTTAATTCAAATCACATTCACTGTGCAGGATGAGAACCCTTGTGATCACCTGCTTCAGGCTCTGTGGGGACCTAGAGGAGATCTCATTAGAGCCCTGCAGACACAACACAGCTGTTGCATTTGTGAAGTCCACAAACACTGCACCTGATGAATATTATGTTATGTAGCAGGCCACCCATGATGTGTGCAATGAGAATTCCTCACATACTATAAAGTCGCCCAGCAGCTTGCACATATACATGTCTCTCTAACATCTCTCTTTATTTTAAAATTATAGTTTGTTTAGCATACATATGGCAAGCAACGCAAATGTAAACTCAGGATTTAACAATCTTTCCAGATGATGATCTAACAAATGCATATTATGCAATCTATACATTTTGGGGGTCATTTATTAAAGCTGTCTGGCAAAAATGGCATTTTTGCGACTATTTTAATGCCCGTGCAACAACATTTTGTCACATAGGCATTTTTATGCCATGTACAATAGATGAATGGGATAGGGGTGGAGCAAGGGCCTTGCCGGGGCTGAAATTTTACTACTTTTTTGCCTGGAAATAGGCGAAAAAGTAGACGAAAAAAATATATTTCCAGCCAGGCACACGAACTGCCATATATACGCGTAATTTATGACTAGGTGCACATCTTGTCAGAAATTACCTGTATCCCGTGGAAGAGTAGGGGGAGAAATAAGACCAACTTAAAAAGCCATCTAAATGTCTCCCATGCTTTTATCAGAAAAAAATATTGGGGGAGATTTATCAAGCGTGTGTAAAGGAAACCTGGCTAAGTTGCCCATTGCAGCCAATCAAATTCCTCCATTTTCCAAAGGAACCCTATAAAATGAAAGGTGGAATCTGATTGGTTGCTATGGTCAACCATGCCAGTTTTCCTTTACACCAGTTTGATAAATCTCCCCCAGTGGTTTGCTGGGGCCAAGAATGTTTATACACACGTGTTAATAAGAAACAGTGGCTTGTTGTGCACAAGCATCCAAAAATTATGCATTAATGTTGGCAGAATGCCTGCCTGTATTTATATACACACAAGTGTTAATTGTCAGAAGTAACAGTGGGGGACATTTACCACAACGGCTTTTTAAGCCAATCTTATGTGTCTCCCTGCACTTAAGCATATGATTTATTTATTATGAGGCCAAATGTTTGCCATAAAATGTCTTTGAACTATGCATTCAATAAAAATGGTATAAAAATAGCTTTTTTTTTTTTGCTGTAACTGCTGTACTTACCTTTCAGTAATATGCAACACATTTAATAGCATGGGTATAATAATGACTTTATTGCCATAAAATAATTTTGTTAGAACTTAACGTTATGCAGTAATATGCAATGCGCTTAATGACACAGGTACAATAATGGCGTTACTGCCATAAAATACTATTGCTATGACGGAAAGTTATCTTGCAGTAATATGCAGGGTGTTTAATAACATGGTTATAATAATGGTGTTATTGCGATAAAATGCTTTTGCTATAACTGAACATTACCTTGCAGTAACATTCAATGTTATTAATAATACGGGTATAATGCACTGAAAAGGTCTTGAAATGTTCAATTTCTCAGGGTTTGTAGCAGAATGAGTTGCTGGCAACAAGTCTATGAACTGTAGCAATTTCAGGTTTAAAGAAACTGTCTGTTCATATACAGAAAAAAGTACAGTAAGTTTCTTTTTCTTGAAGGGTGTTTTGAAATGCAGAACCAACAGACAGCAGTAGTTGTATTAAACACACAACTAGGTGACCAGTCTCTACCTCCCTTAAAGCTTTGCCTCTAAATCTCTCCCTGATCAAATACCCTAAAATTGACCCAATTATATGTGCCTATTCTCTCCCTATAGTGTCCTTAGTACAGCTAGATTACTGGCTTGTGTATGCAATTACTTTTTGTCACACACTGCCACAACATCCAGGTCAGAGGCTGAACACAGAATGGCGTTCTATCAGTCACAGTAAATGACCTTCCTGAATGTTGCCCCTGATTGGCTTATCAAGACATATTAACATAGTAACATAGTTTATAAGGCTGAAAAAAGACATCTGTCCATCCAGTTCGGCCTGTTTTCCTACAAGTTGATCCAGATGAAGACAAAAAACCCCTGTGAGGTAGAAGCCAATTATCCCCACTTTAGAGGAAAAAATTCCTTCCCGACTCCAATCAGGCAATCAGAATAACTCCCTGGATCAACGACCCATCTCTAGTAACTATAACCTATAATATTATTACCCTCCAGAAATACATCCAGGCCCGTCTTGAACTCTTTTAGTGAACTTACCATCACCACTGTCAGCCTTTGAGCCATTCAGGGCAAGCCCCCTCCTACTTCCTCCCAATGTCATGTGATCCTCCGTCGTCTTCCTCCCTTGTAGTGGGTGAGATTTAACCCTGCAGATGAAGCAATGGTGAAATGCATATTAGTGTATTTGGTCCCAATTTGACCTTTTGCTTTCTTGCCTTATTGACATACTGGATTGATGCTGTTATTCTCTGTATTATGCCTCCTTCACGCTTCCATGATAACATTGTGGCAAGATGGTCAGTAGTGCATCTGTAAAGGCTCTGTGTGTGGTTCATGTATCTATTTTTTGCTCTCCGTGTATCATCCATATAGCATGAACACTGCTAGTCTGAAAATTACTTGCCACATGCTCTTTGGCCTCATGCTCTGTGCTCTCCTGTTCTGTGCCCCCTGCTCTGTGCCCTCATACTTTGTGCCCCATGCTCTGTGCACCCCTGTTCTGTGCGCTTATGCTTTGTGACCCTATGCTCTTTGCCCCAGAGCTCTGTGTCCGAAGCTCTGTGCCCTCATGCTTTGTGCTGCCCTATTCTGTGCCCTCACGCTCTGTGCGACCAACTGTGCCCTCATGCTTTGTGACCCTATGCTCTGTTCCTCCACGCTCTTTGCCCCCTGCTCTGTGTTCTCATGCTTTGTGACCCCATGCTCTGTATCCCAGCATTCTATGCCCCCACGCTCTATGCCCCCTGCTTTTAGCCCCCATTCTTTGTGCCCTCTGCTCTGGACCGCCATGCTTGTGCCCCAGTATACAGTATTGTATTATACTTACATTTCCCCGGCAGTCCCACAAAGTTATCCAGAGATACAGTCCCTGCCTTTTCAGGCCAGGCTGGCGTGTTCAGAACATCACAGATGGCATAATGATGTCATCACACAGCTACATCACAATAAAGTGCTAGGCAGATGGAGGCAGATACCATTGTGTGCAGGGGTGACTGGAAACTAGGTGAATCAACCTGGTAACCAGGTGCCCAGGAGATAAGACAGTCTGGCTCTGCCTTCAGGAGTGACAGGTAATGTGGCCCCTGTGGCCACACAGGTCACACACCCCTAAGGCAAGCCTGCTGCTAACTGGCTTCCTATGAAATTGGTCCTAGTGTGTGTGAGAGGATTTGAGATTTTAGGAACATGGATTGAGATGAGTGATGACAATCTGTGTATAGTGCTGTAGCAGCTGTATAAGGACATCAGACAACCAATGTTCACATCCAGGTGCTGTCTGAATATAGAATGAAAAGCATTTGGACTGAATACTAACTGATTATAGTCAGTACTGTAAGTCCAGAGAAAATCACAACATAACTAAGCCAGGTCCATGACCATTCCTCTGTGACCCAACCATTCTAGTGAATGGATGTGCAAGAAAAATGGATGCCACTCAGGCGACATCCATGTGTGGTGTATTTGAAAATTTGTTTGTGTTTACTGGCTGGAACATGACGTGTTTCAGATCGCTGGTCTGAAAAGAGGCCTAACCCACAGGAAATCAATAAATGTTGTAATAAATCATAGCAAAATATAACTAATAGAGCCATTAATGAATAATCCAACAATGCTACAAGACAAGTAATATTTAGTAATATTTAGTAACTAGATGATATTCTATGTCTGCATACCACTTGACATTCCATGATAATAAATTAGGACAAATTAAGCCACAACTGCCCAAATGATGCTCAGCCGGCCTGCGCCTAAGGATACCAGGTGTCCCATTTATCTTAGCTCATTTCCTCTTTTAGCATTGTTCAGATTATGTCCTGCAGGGTTTTAGCTTCTGTCCTTTTCTTTCCTCAATATTAAGAGTCTTCAAACGGAAAGACTAGGGAAATGAGGGCAAGCCCTTGGTCACATAAAATAAAAGAAATTCAACCTTTTTTGATGCTTCTAAAATTTGAATCTTCTTGTGAATATAGAAATTGTTGACGGGTATACAAACAGCCAGTATATTACACTAGTGGTGAAATATATCAGAACTACATGATGTGCAGTAGTTCTTGTATACAGCTAAATGTAGATTCACATCTGTGGCACTGTATTCCAGAATTCTATTCCAGCAGAGGAGCACACTACTGGAATTACCGTATCCGTCAGAGCTAGACACTGCCGGATCCCTGTTCACTATAATCAGGTTTCCAGCAAGAATACTGGCTTTCTGTGGGCAAAAAAATGTTGCTTGCAGCGGTATTTCTCCAGTAGACAGCATTTATGCAGGAAAACCTGTGGATCCCATTATAGTAAATGGGGATCTGGCGGTATCCAGCAACAATAACTCAGGTAGTCTGCTCCTCTACCGGAACAGAATACTGGATTTACCAAATGAAGAAGTGAACGAATTCTAATATTGTGTATTTTCTTTCCTTTAATTATAAAGGACTTGTAAGTCCATATTTGAAAACAAAATTAATCTTTTTAGAATACATCCAATTCTATTTTTAGGCCAAAACTCATGAAATCTTTTAACTCCTTCTCGCACTATACACCATGTTCCAAATTATTATGCAAATTATATTTATCTCTGATTTTCCTAAATGGTCAGTGCAAATGACAGTCAGTATAATAAAAGTCATCACCCGTTAGAGTATACATCGAATTTTATTGAACAAACCTCCCAATGATAACAGTATATTCTTCAAAAATTAAAAAAACTCAAATTATTATGCACAGTAGAGTTTCTAAACATTTTATATGTTTTTAGGAACTGAAAATGCTCATTTGTGGAATTTGCAGCATTAGGAGGTCACATTCACTGGAATAAAAAGCTATTTAAATCCAAAACATCCTAACAGGCCAAGTTACCATGTTAACATAGGAACCCTTCTTTGATATCACCTTCACAATTCTTGCATCCATTGAACGAAGTTTTTGGAGAGTTTCTGCTTGAATTACTTTGCATGATGTCAGAATAGCCTCCCAGAGCTGCTGTTTTGATGTGAACTGCCTCGCACCCTCATAGATCTTTTGCTTGATGATACTCCAAAGGTTCTCTATAGGGTTGAGGTCAGGGGAAGATGGTGGCCACACCATAAGTTTATCTCCTTTTATGCCCATAGCAGCCAATGGCACAGAGGTATTCTTTGCAGCATGAGATGGTGCATTGTCATGCATGAAGATGATTTTGTTCCTGAAGGCACGTTTCTGCTTTTTGTACCATGGAAGAAAGTTGTCTGTCAGAAACTCTATATACTTTGCAGAGGTCAATTTCACACCTTCAGGAACCCTATAGGGGCCTACCAGCTCTCTCCCCATGATTCTCGCCCAAAACATGACTCCTCCACCTCCTTGCTGACGTCACAGTCTTGTTGGGACATGGTGGCCATCCACCAACCATCCACTACTCCATCCATCTGGACCATCCAGGGTTGCACGACACTCATCAGTAAACAAGACTGTTTGAAAATTAGTCTTCATGTATGTCTGGGCCCACTGCAACCGTTTCTGCTTGTGAGCACTGGTTAGAGGTGGCCGAATAATAGGTTTATGCACCACAGCAAGCCTTTGAAGGATCCTACACCTTGAGGTTCGAGGGGCTCCAGAGGCACCAGCAGCTTCAAATATCTGTTTGCTGGTTTGTAATGGCTTTTTAGCAGCTGCTCTCTTAATCCGATGAACATGCCTGGCAGAAACCTTCCTCATTCTGCCTTTATCAGCATGAACACGTCTGTGCTCTGAATCAGCCAGAAATCTCTTGACAGTACGATGATCACGCTTAAGTTTTTGTGAAATATCTAATGTTTCATCCCTTGTCCAAGGCATTGCACTATTTGATGCTTTTCGGCAGCAGAGAGATCCTTTTTCTTTCCCATGTTACTTAACAGTGGCCTGCTTAATATTGTGGAGCATCCAGTTTTCCTTTAATTGGGCTCACCTGGCAAACTAATTATCACAGGTATCTGAGATTGATTTCAGTGATCCAAAGAGCCTTGAGACACAATACCATCAATGAGTTTTATTGAAAAGCAAAAAATTAATCTTTATGACACTTAAATCCAATTTGCATAATAATTTGGAACATCGTGTGCATCTCATTTTCTTGATTTCATTTTTTTGGCCTTCCAAAAGCCATAGTTTTTATTTTTCTATTCACATACAGTATGAAGGTATGTTTTCTGCAATACAAGTTGATTTTTTAAACTGCATCATTTAATATCCCATACGATGTAGTAGGAAGCTGGAAAGTATTATAAATGAGGTGGAATTGGAAAAAAATGCTATTTCATCATAGTTTTCTGGGCCTCATTTCATGGCATTCATTGTGCTGTTAAATAGACTCAAGAACTTTATTCTGAAGGTCAGTATGATTACGACACTCAATTTATATACTTTTTTGTGTTTAAATGCATAAAAAAAAATAAAAAAAACTAAATTGGCTTTTGAGTTCCCTAGAAAGAAGACTTTTATTCATGGCACCAAGGAGATAGGCCTAGCCCCTTGGTGCACCTCCACCTGAGCTCCTGAGCTTTCCAGTGCTGGTCAGTGACAGGAAAGTTTTAAAATAACCTGTGATTTATTATGTTATATTGTGCTTGTAACAAAAAGATGCTTAGCATTGCCTGAAAGGGGAATCTCCAGTGGCCAGATTCTGCAGCAGTGATGCCAATAGCGGGTGGGAACTAATATAAAAGGTTGTCTCCCAGAGTCTGAGGGAATGACAAGTACACTCAATGAGGGGGATCAGGAAAACAGTAACTTAGTTTGTAAGGCTTATAAGAGTCATACGTCCATCCATTTCAGCCTATTATCCTGCAAAGTTGAGAGAAAGGCAAAAAAAAAGCAAAAAACAAAAACAAAAACAAACACGAGTTAGTAGCCAATTTTCCTCATTTTGGGGGGAAAAAATAAGTTCCCAACTCCAATCAGGCAGTCACAATAACTCACTGGATCAACAACCCTTCTCCAAAAATCTAGTAACTATTACCTGTAATATTACACTCCAGAAATACATCCAGGCCCCTCTTGAACTCTTTTAGTGAATTCACCATCACAATTTCCTCTGGCAGAGAGTTCCATAGTCTCACTGCTCTTACAGTAAAGAATCCTCTTCTATGTTGGTGTAGAAAACTTTCCTCTAAAAGTAGAGGATGTCCCCTTGTCAGGGTCCTGGGTATAAATAGATCATGGGGGAGATCTCTGTACTGACCCTTGATATATTTATACATGGTTATTAGATCTGCCCTCGGCTGGCTTTTTTCTAAACGAAATAACCCTAATTTTGACAATCTTTCTGGCTACTGTAGTCCACCCATTCCAGTTATTACTTTAGTTGCTCATCTTTGAACTTCCTCAAGCTCTTCTGTCTTTCTTGTGCACAGGTTCCCAAAATAGTTCACAATACTCCATAACATAATCGTATTGGCCTTGGCAATTACTGCAGTTAAGTTTACTGTCAACTATGTCCTTTTCCATATCAGTGTTACACAGTGTTTTACCATTTATTATGTAATGGTGACATTTATTTTTCCTTCCCTTGTGCATAACCTTACATTTATTAATTTTAAACCTCACTTGCCACTTTTCAGCCCAAACCTCCACTCTATCTATATCCATCTGTAGCAGTATACTGTCCTCTTTTGTGTTCATTTACACAGTTTGTTGTCAGCAAAACATTATTTTACTATGCAATCCCATTACAAGATCATTAATAAATATATTGAAGAGAATTGGGCCCAATACTGACCCCTGTGGTACCCCACTAGTGACCCAATCTGAGTATGTTAATAACCACTCTCTTTTTTTTTAAACTAAGCCAGTTACTTAGATTCACACATTTGCCCCCAGCCCAAGCATTCTCATTTTATGTACTAAGCTTTTAGGTGGCACAGCACAACAAGCCCCTGAGGAGCTGGTGCAGAGCATGGGAGTGGTTTTTGGTCCTGATGAGATGATGTGTCACAGAGTACTCCCTCTGGCCACTGTGCCCTGGGAATTTTCACAATGAAAAGGTGTTATAAGGAACCAGAGTAGAGATAGAAGAATAAAAGTACAGTTCTCTCCTAGTGCAATTTCTTCCCCCAGCTGATGAGGTATGGTGGCTGATAAAGTAGCTGATTATGGCACCTCTGGTATACTGTCTTGCTGATGACTCTCACCTGAACTTCTGCCTAACAGCTGTAAGCTGACCCTTGTGGCTACATGGATAAAATACAGGCTTTTATGAGTTGGCTTGGCCTGGCCTGAGACATAGTCCCTCATTTGCAACAGAGTCTGTATAGCTGTTGACTGTAAATAATGTAATTTTTCAGATGTCTGTTTTTGATCCTTCAGTCTCTCTGGAGTAGTGTCTCATGATGTGCTACTTCCCTGGCACCCAAGGCTCTATGTGTAGGATAAGATGAGTTTCCTCAATCACCACTCACTAAACTCAAGCTCTCTACTCTAGAAGAGTAAGTAGGTTGGTTAACCCTGCTTGCCAACCATACCATGTCATGCTGAATGTATATTACATAAAATAACAATAGGAACAAACCATTTGCAGATAACCCCTTCTACTGGAGTACTTCAACAGTATCAAATCATTTGGAGAAGTCAAGATATATGACATCCAATGATTCATCCCAGTCCAGTCTAGAACTTACCTTTTCATAGAAACAGATTAGATTAGTTTGACAGGATCGATCCCTCATAAACCTATTCTGAAATGGTGTTATCCACTTCAAAGGAGAGAGAGAGAGAGAGAGAGAGAGAGAAAGAGATGGAGAGAGCAGTGCAGGGAGTCTTAGCAAAGAACCGAAACAGGCCATTTTATATTACCTTGTATGTATTCAGTAGTCCTCGCAGTCCATTACCTGGAGGAATGCATCTGAACCGTACCATTCTAAATTTTATGATCTGATTGTGGTATGAACTGTAACCACCATGTTTATGTACCTCTTTGGATTATAGCCTTCTTATGTTTGATCTCTACCGAGTGCCTGCTTATTCTCCTCACTGTTGTCATATGTTAACAATACCTACTGTGAGGGTCATATTCAATACCAAAGGCCAGTACAGTATATGGTGCCCAACTGCTAGTTTGCTGAGAGCAAGAGTTAGACTGTCTAGAGCCTAGGTTCTCAACCTGCAGTACATGTGTTGTCTATAGGAGGTACTTGCACTATACTCATGCAGTGTTAATAATAAGCAGCACAGTATATGCTCATAGTCTTGGGGGTATTTTAATGTAATTTGTTTTAAAAGGAGGTACTTGCCTTTGGTATGTTGCAGTGATTTAGACCTGGGGTGCACAACTTGGGGGCCACAATGCCATTCTGTGAAGCCCTGGACTGGTAAAAACCACTTATTGTGTTTATTTTTGTTCCCCAAACTCTGCTGTTTTGCAAGTTTGAACAGCATAAGGAGCGCAAGAGAAGAATGTCCAGGTGACACATTCTGTACGTCACGTAATTAAAAAAGGTCTTTTGCTCTCACTGATACAGCTACATTACAAAAATCTCTGTGCGACATTTGTCTGGGTTGCACTTAAGCAGACCAAGTCTGCCTAATCTAATAGTTTCAGTGTAATTGCTCCATACTGCACGGTACGTAATAACATACGTAATTTTGCTCTAACTTATCCACCTATATATTTTCTTGTTCAGATTGAACAAGTTTGTGGGTTTCAGTACAGCAGGCCCATTTTTTTTTTTGTACATATAATACACTTATATAGAGAAAATGTTGAACCCCAGGGCTAAGGGTCGAGGACGAGGGCGTGGGCATTCAATTACTGCAGGGGGCAGAGGCCATGGTCCTGGGCAGGGTGAGACAGTACCTGCTGATGAGGGAGCAGGGGAACGCCGCAGAGCTACACTCCCTAGCTTCATGTCTCAACTTACAGGGACAGTGGTAGAGGACTGTTGAAACCACAACAGTGCGAAGAGCTGATGTCGTGGATTGCGGACAATGCTTCAAGTAATTTGTCCACCAGTCAGTCTTCCACGCAGTCCACCCACAATACCCAAGGGAGCACTCCTCTGGCTCCTCCACCTCAACCTCCTTCCCCCCAGTCTGGCCCCTCCCAGGAAAATGTGGAATGCGATCCGGCATACTCTGAGGAACTGTTTTCTGGACCCTTCCCAGAGTCACAAACCACTTCTCAGGTTGCTGCTGACCTCTTTCCCAATGCCCAAGTTTTCCAACTGTCGCAGTCTGTGGGTGATGATGATGACAATGTTGACTTAGTGGATGAAGTGTGTAAAGAGGTGTCGGACGATGAGGAGACACGGTTGTCAGACAGTGGTGAAGTTGTTGTCAGGGCAGGAAGTCCGAGGCCTAGATGTTCAAGTCTGGAGGTTCTTTAAAGAAAGTGAGGATGACCGACGGACTGTGGTGTGCAACCTGTGCCACAACAGGATCAGCAGGGGTGCAACCACTACTAGCCTAACCACCACCAGCATGCGCAGGCATATGAGTGCTAAACACCCCACTCAATGGAACCAAGGCCGTTCACCTCCTGCGGGTCACACCACTGCTCCTTCCCCTGTGTCACTCGCTGCCTCTGCTAGTCAACCCCCTGCCCAGGACCCAGGCACGAGCGCCTCCCGCCGGAAAACCACACCTTCGCCTCCACGATCCTCCACAGCGTCCCTCAATGTGTCCCAGCGCAGCGTTCAGCTGTCTTTACAGCAGACGCTGGAGCTCAAGAGGAAATACAGTTCCACCCACCCACATGCCCAAGCCCTCAATGTCCACATCTCCAAATTGCTGAGCCTGGAGATGCTGCCCTATAGGCTGGTAGAGACCGAGGCCTTTCGCAATCTCATGGCGGTGGCTGCCCCTCGGTATTCGGTCCCCAGCCGCCACTAGTTTTCCCGATGTGCCGTCCCAGCCCTACACCAGCACGTGTCACAGAACATCATCCGTTCCCTGACCAATGCTGTTTCTGAGAAGGTCCACCTAACCACGGACATGTGGACAAGTGCTGCCGGGCAGGGACACTATATATCACTGACGGCACATTGGGTTAACTTGGTGGAGGCTGGGACAGAGTCTGACCCTGGGGCCGCTCATGTACTGCCCACACCGAGGATTGCGGGGCCTTCCTCGGTCACGGTCTCTCAGACGTACTATGCCTCCTCCTCCGACCCCTCCTCCTCCTCCACCTCCTCCTCCGAATTACCATCCGTGGGCACGGCGCCTTCAGTCGGTAGCTCTAGGCGCAGCAGCAGTGCCGTGGGTAAGCACCAGCAGGCGGTGCTCAAACTGCTGAGCTTAGGTGACAAAAGGCACACCGCCCAAGAGCTGTTACAGGGCATCACGGCGCAGACCGATCTGTGGCTGGCACCGCTGAATCTCAAGCCAGGCATGGTTGTGTGTGACAACGGGCGTAACCCGGTGGCGGCTCTGCAACTCGGCAGACTGACACATGTGCCATGCCTGGCCCACATGTTCAATCTAATAGTTCAGCGGTTCCTCAAGACATACCCCAATCTGTCTGATTTGCTCACCAAGGTGCGCCGCATCTGTGCGCATTTCCGCAAGTCGACCACAGATGCTGCCACTCTCAGGGCAGCGCAGTGCCTCTTACAACTGCCCGCTCACCGACTGTTGTGCGACGTGCCCACGAGATGGAATTCCACATTAAACATGTTATCCAGAGTTTACCAGCAGGCCAGAGCGATTGTAGACTGCCAGATGTCAACTTCCACCAGAACTGGTACTCAGGTCAGTCAGATTCCTCAAGTCTACAATGAGGAGTGGACGTGGATGTCTGATATCTGCCAGGTGTTGAGCAACTTTGAGGAGTCAACACAGATGGTCAGCGGCGATGCCGCCATTATCAGCCTCACCATGCCGCTGCTTTGCCTGTTGAAAAACTCACTGCTCAGCATGAAGTCGGATGCTTTGCGCTTGTCACAAGAGACGGTGGAGGAAGATAAGTCGCTTGATAGCCAGAGCACCCTCCGGTCTGTTTCTCAGCGCGTATCGGAGGAAGGGGATGAGGATGAGGAGGAGGAGAATGTCGGCGAGACAGAAGAGGGTACCAGTGCTCAGTCCTTCTTAACTCTTGAGCGTGTATGGGCTGAAGAGGAGGACTTGGAGGAGGAGTTGGAGGAGGAAATGGAGAGTCAGGCCAGTGGGGAGAGGGAATTCTTGCGTGTTGGGACTCTGGCGCACATGGCAGACTTCATGTTAGGCTGCCTATCCCGTGACCCTCACGTTAGAAGAATATTTTCAAACACCGATTACTGGGTGTTCACTCTCCTGGACCCACGGTACAAGCAGAACCTTTCCACTCTCATCCCTGTAGAGGAAAGGAGTATGAGAGTGAATCAATATCAACAGGCCCTGGTGCACAAGCTGAAACAATCCTTCCCATCTGACGCCGCTAGCGGCAGAGGGCATGGTTCTGTGGGCCAAGTAGCGGGGGAGAGGAGGCGAGCAGGCAGCTTGTCCAGCACTGGCAGGGGAACGCTCTCCAAGGCCTTTTCCAGTTTTATGTCACCCCAACAAGACACTGTCACCTATCCCCAGTCTAGGCAGAGTAGGGGGGAGCTATACAGAAAGATGGTGAGGGAGTACCTAGCTGACCATACCAACGTCCGGACCGATCACTCTGCTCCATACAACTACTGGGTTGCAAAGCTGGACACGTGGCCTGAACTGGCGTGTACGCCTTGGAGGTGCTGGCCTGCTCTCCCTCTAGCGTGTTGTCAGAGCGGGTATCAGTGCAGCTGGTGGCGTCATCACCGATAAGCGTACATGCCTGTCAACTGACAACGCTGACAGGCTGACGCTTATTAAAATGAATAAAGCCTGGATTTCACCGGAATTCAAATCTCCTCCGGGGGAAAGCAGCTAAAGATTAATATTACTTATGTATCCGATTCCTCTTCTCTACTCCTCCTACTCCTCCTCCGTCTTTGCCTAACGCTGACCCAAAAAATGCAATTTTTTAGAGGTCCAACTGGCACTCTTTTACCACAATTTTTCGGGAGGTCCACCTACAGGCCCTCTCTCCAAACAATTTTTCCGGAGGGCCCCCTACAGGCCTTCTCTCCAAACAATTTTTCCGGAGGTCCACCTACAGGCCCTCTCTCTAAATAATTTTTCTGGAGGTCCACCTACAGGCCCTCTCTCCAAACAATTTTTCCACAGTGTCAACTACAGACAGTGTAAAACAATGTTTCAGGAGCGTCAAACAGACAGTCCAAAACAATTTTTCAGGAGGCGCAAGTACCGACATTTAAAAAAAAAAAATTTTTTGCTGAGGGTAGACTTTATGTACTCCGAAAAGAATAACATTTTTGGAGGCTCAACAAAAACCATTTCACTGCATTCTCAGTCGGACAAAGTCATTGGTGGTGTAACCGCCATGCTGTGTCAGGCTAAATTTTTTGGGTGCTTCACCAGCTACCACATACTAACTCGTCACTCTGTTGTCACCGCCGCCATACAGGGCCACGAAAAATGTTTATGTGGTTCGCCTGCTCCCGCAGTGTCACTCGCTCACTCTCTTGTCACCACCATAGTGGTTTGCACTATAGCAGCCCAAGTCTGCACATTCCCCTTTTTATCTCCAAATGATCTATACTGCACGTCACGTAAAAAAATAGGTTCTTTTGCTCTCAGTGATACAAATCCATTTCATAAAATCCTTTCTTTCTCTTTAACTGATCTATACTGAACGTCACTTTTAAAAATACGTCTTTTTCCTCTCTTTCTCTCTCTCCAAACTATTTTTCCGGATAGGTGCCATATACGGTATAAAACTGAGAAGAATACATACAACACATGCCCCACTTGATTAATTTCATAGTTGACAACCGTACCGGTTGATGCTAAATTTTTAAGTTGGGGTCCTGCGTCGTCATTCGAACTCCATCCGGCTGTTGTCACCACCACACACGCTAGCCAAGGGGGCAATCCTCTGGCTCTTCCAGCTCAACCTCCTTCCCCCCCAGCCTGCCCCCCACCTACAGGCCCTCTCTCCAAACAATTATGTATTAGATATTATACTGATTTTTTTTTGGTTCTTCTTTTAATTGGCTCCTGAACTGTGATAGGCAGAGCATGGACACGTCCCCTTAGCTGCAGTAGAAAAGACACTCCCCTGGCCAGAGCAAGCTCTTTTTCCTTTTCCGTGTTCGAAAAATCCATGAAATATATGGTCCCAAGATAGGGGACGTATCGATTTTAAACTGAGAAGAATCAATACCACACATGCCCCACTAGTTCAAGCTCAATGCTAACAGCCGTACCAGTTGATGCCAAATTCTTAAGTGGAGGTTCCACCACTACCAGCCTAACCACCACCAGCATGCGCAGGTATACGAGTGCTAAACAATAGCACTGCGGGTCCCACCACTGCTCCTTCCCCTGTGTCACTCGCTGCCCCTGCGAGTCAACCCCCAGCCCAGGACCCCGGCATGAGCGCCTCCCACCGGAAAACCACCCCTTCGCCTCCATGATCCTCCACACTGTCCACCAATGTGTCCCTGCGTAACGTTCAGCTGTCATTACAGCAGACGTTGGAGCGCAACCAGAAAAAAAGTTCAGCCCACCTACATGCACAAGCCCTCTACGTCCACATACTGGGCCACGCTAAATTTTTAATGTGCTCTACCTGCTACCGTCGTGTAGCTCGGTCACTCTGACCGAGTCTGACCCTGGGGCCACTCATGTACTGCCCACTTGGAGGATTGTGGGGCCTACCTCGGTCACGGTTTCTCAGACTAACTATGTCTCTTTCTCCAACCCCCTCCTCCTCCTCCTTCGAATTACTATCCGTGCTTCACCTCCTGCTACCTCAGTCTAACTTGGTCACTCTGTTGTCACCACCATGCTGCGTCAGGCTAAATTTTTGGGTGGCTCACCTGCTACCTCATCTAACTTGGTCACTTGTTGGTGTCACCGCCATGCTGTGTCAGGCTTATGCCTGCATCGTGTGGCTGGGGATAGGAGAGCAGTGCCAGTATGGCCATGGGTGATGGTCTTTTGTTGCACCTAGTTGGGTGCTTCCTTAACATGTGATGGGCATGTGCCTCGCCTTTCTTGGTCTGGGTGAGCACAATTGCCATGAGGGTAACCCCACCAGGCTGTTGCAGGAGAATTTGGGGTAATGGTGGGATTAGGCAGCCTCAGAGGCATCCATGCATGCTGCACCTGCTGTTTCCTGTCCATTTCCGTGGTGTTTCCATAATTTTCTGATGTTTCCAGGTTTTCACCCAGCCTTCCCTAGGCAGAGCCTTGGTCCCCTGCAAAAATGCTCGAGTCTCCCATTGACTTCAATGGGGTTCGTTACTCGAAACGAGCACCCAAGCATCGGGAAAAGTTTCTAACGAGAATAACGAGAACCCGAGCATTTTAGTGCTCGCTCATCTCTAGACATAACACATTTTAGAACATATCAGATATAGACAAGGAAAGAAACTAAGCCCTGAGAGGTGGTATATTATTTTTTTGTTTCTTTTGTGTCACTCCTATTTCTTTTGCATATAGCATCTCACTGACTACTAGCTGATATCCACTCTTTTTCACTCAACTACAGTAGATCTCCTGATAACATCAATATATATTTAGTTTGCACATCATTTTGATGCAGTACCATGATGTCCTGAGTGCTGTGAAGTGAAGCATTTCATTTACGTTAGATTTTTTTTTTTTTTTACCAAATCTGTAGCAATCTTTTTTTTTTTTTTTTGCATTTTTGAGACTAGTGGGGAATGAGATTGAAATAAATTGATGAAATATAGCAATTTTTCCATTCATGAAGTTATATTTTTTTTAAAAGCATGAGGAATTTCTACATGCTGTTTTGTCAGTCATGTGATCACAGTTTTGTGGTTGAATAAATTAGAATGCAATTGGTCAAAGCTCTCTTTCAAGCTCCTGATTTTAGAGAAAAGCTTTGGACTCATTTGTTCATGCATTCAATTTCCTGAAAAATTTATTTACAGGCCACAAACGTGATAAGATTGAATTCCACAAAAAGCATGCTGTTTATTTTAATCTAACAATTATTATACGTGAGATCAGGGGCATAGCTATAGGGGAAGCATGGGAAGCCACTGGTTCGGGGCCTGAGGGCAGAAGGGGCCCGGGAGCAGTAGCAGGGCTGTAGCATCAGACTGGAGCAGGGGAGCGTCAACAGCATGCAGAGGCCGGCTGCTGTCCTCCCTTTCAATTTCCTGTACTGCGGAGCTCTGACACGCCCCCTCTTCACTCCAGCAGAGCAGGTCACGGCTTACCAGCTTTAGACACGCCCCCTCTACACAGGACGGGCTGCCTGAGGAGAGAGAACGCAGGGCTGGAGAAGCAGTGTGAAGGGAGCAGACAGCCTGTAAGTGAGTCTGCCCTGTGACTGTCTCTTCTGTGTGGGACAAGAGGGGGAGTCAGGAAACTTTTCCAACTGCTGCAGGATGCTGTAGACCAGCAGCTTTATGCTGTTTAGTTGATTTACCTCCTCATGAAGCAGCTTGCCTCCATGACACCTGCCCCCCCTCCCCATACTATGCCCCCCACCCTGTACTTATACCATGCATTGTGCCTTCTTACCATACCCTGTACAGTGCCCCTAGTCATTCCCTGTACTGTGCCCTGTGTCAATGGAGGTGTTATCTAGTGTATGGTGGCGTTATCCAGTCCCTGTATGATGGTGCTATCCAGTCACTGTATGGAGGCGTTATCCGGTGACCGTATGGTGGTGTTATGCAATCACTGTATGGCGGTGTTATCCAGTAACTGTATGGTGGTGCTATCCGGTGACTGTATGGTGGTGTTATCCAGTTACTATATGGCAGTTTTATCCGGTGACTGTATGGAAGTATCCAGTCACTGTATGGTGGTGTTATCCAATAATTGTTCGGCAATAACTCTATCCCCTTCCCTGCCCACGCCACCTTTTTTAGACCTGGCATGAGCGGGGAAAAGTTGCAGACTGAGGTGTAAAAGACCTGTGAGCCACAGTCTGTGTCAGAAATATGCCCAATATAGGTATATTTCTGTTTATTAAATTACCCCCTAATTGTCTTTTGATTCCAGGGTAGGGTTAATATCTTGATAATATATAGATTCTAGTATATTATACAGTGCCCTGTATTTCCCAAATGATCCGTGGGTAACACAGTCCTCACCCCTGACCACCAGAACTGGGCTGTGCTCTGTCAGAACATGGTGGCCTCCCCTCTCTGCTCCGCTGTGTACTAGTGCTTATTCTGGCACTAAGGCTGGATTCACATCACGTTTTTGCCATCAGTTTAATGTATACATTAACAGATGCCTCAGACTGATCTGTACAGTGGAGTCCGTTTACCATACAGTTCCCAAAAAAAACCCATATGTTAACGTATGCATTTTTTACTGGACTCTGCAGGATACAAAAACGTGATTTGCTACATATTTGTATATGGTTGGATATAGATATGAAAACGTGATGTGAACCCACTGTTACATATGCACGAATGCGATGCCAGGAGGGTCATGAGGGGGGCCCATAAAAAAATTTGCTGTGGGGCCCAGTCAGTTGTAGCTACGCCACTGCGTCAGATAATTCTGACAGACGCATTTTAACTGAGCGGACTATAAACCTATGTAGTGCAAGAAGAGTATATCTAAAGTAACTAGCATTTGGTTGCTCACCAGTTGTACTGGTGCAACAAGTGTCACAACAAGTATTTGTAGAATCAGAGCCAGCACCAGAATCTAAACTAAATGAATGGTCAAGGTTAGTCCACTGGTCAAGGCAGTCAGATCATGGCAGGCAAGCAAAATAAACAATCATGGATATTATAAGGCAAAAATCCTAAAACCTGTTGACTGCCCTTGTAAATTAAGAATGACGGGTAATTATGCGTTACTTATCTCCTTCAACATTTTTTTTCAACTTTGTCCTTTAGAATTTGAAGGCTAGTCCTTGAAAGTTGTACACAAATATATAATTTTAATTGTCATTTTCAGACAGTATTTAGCTATTTTATTACATTTCTGTAATGAGAAATGATCAGGATCTTTAAAGATCCAGTATATATTCTGCCTGTACTTCTCATTGATGACCGATGGTTACTTGTGAAGGAATACTTAAGGACTTGTCATGTAGACAAAGTTAAAATAAGGCACTTACTAATGTCTTGTGGTTGTCCATATTGCCTTTTCTGCTTCATTCATTTATTCTGTTACATTATGCACTGCTTATAGCCAGGGGTTAGGACCACCATGCAATCCGGCAGTGGTGGTTGTGCTTGCACAATAAAGGAAAAGACATCAGCCTCTCTAGTGGTTGGGAATATGGGAGTTCGTATAGGCCCACATGAGCAGCAGCTCCTGTCCTGGCCATTTCGTATCTGTGCTGTAGAAGTTGCTGTAACCCCTGAAAACAAGTAGTGTATAATGCAATGGAAAAATCAATCAAGCCAGCAGAGGAGGAAATATGGGCAACCACAATACATTAGTAAGTGTCTTGTATTAACTTTCTCTACATGATAAATGCCATTTGCTAAAGTGAAATACCCATTTAATGGCTTGTGATCTTTGATTTTTGAGTTGCCATACGGCTCTTCTGCAAAGTTTCTAAGGATGTGTATGGCAGATAATATCATAGATATATGGCAACTACAGATAAATTGGAGGCCAGTGTGCTAGCTTTCTTTTTATAATTATGATCCTATATACAGTATGCTCATTTATGATAATGTATACCTGTTATAATGGAGCTGTACCAAGTAACACCATACACTTGAGAAAGGGGAGGTGTCTCCCAAAACATAGCGAGATTGTGTGCAGTATGCAGCTGCTGCTCCGACTGTAGTGAATTGTGCGTAAAGAAGGACGTACACATGGATGTGAATGCACCTGGACGTGGTAGTCTGGATACAGAGAGATGGAACAAATAAATGGACTAAGGTTTTTGCATTAATAAAGGATCAATTGAGATTATTTAAGTATCAGTTCAAATTATACACATTTGGATAAGACTCATAGATGACACCCACATCATCTTGCTATGACTGAGAGAAGAGAGAGCCATCTAGTTCACAATCTTATCCTCTTTGTCCTCAATAATAATGTGGTGCCTATTGGAAGCCAGGGAAAACTGTGGCCTACTACTACTGCTGTTCAGATGGCTGATACTGCTACTGCTGGTACTACCCACATTCTGATTCTCAGATGACTAGGCGTTCATACTCTCCTATTTTTCAGGCAATTTTTTATGAGGCCTATAAATGAAAAGTCATGGGTTTCCTATAAATAAAAAGTCATGGGTTTGGTACACATATTATTAAACATTACTTGCAAAAGTGTGTTTTCTGCAATTTAAGGACAAAGGTGGAAGTAAACACACTGCACATTGATATTGACAATTTATTTTGGTAATAATTCAATTTTTGTGGTAAAATGTCTTTGAACTATGCGTTCAATATCATGGAAATAACAATGCAATTTTTGCTGTGAAACGTATAAGTGGTTTGATGCAATAATGTATTCAGTAACATGGATATAACAATGCAATGTTTGTGGTGGAATATTTTTAAACTATGAATTCAGTATCATGGGTATAACAATGGCATTTTTTCAGTGAAATGCCTTTTAACTACACAGTCTAATGCCTTAATGTGTTCAATATCATGGGCAGAACACAGCAATGTTTGCGGTAAAATGTCTTACCTTCAATATAACATATACATTCAATATAGCGAGTACAACAATGCAATTTATGTAATAAAATGTCTTTAACCCTTTCAGTACCGGAGGTTTTTTCGGTTATGCATTTTCGTTTTGCGCTCCCTGCCTTCAAACAGCCATAACTCTTTTATTTTTCTGTTCACATAGCTGTATGCGGGCTTGTTTTTTGCGGGACAAGTTGTACTTTCCAACGCCACCATTTAATATTGCATATGGTGTAGTGGGAAGCGGGAAAAAAATTCCAAATCAGGTGAAATTGCAAAAAAAACGCTATTCCGCTACAGTTCTACGGGTTTCTTATTTACAGCGTTCGATGTGCATTAAAACTGACCCATTACTTTCATTCTACTGGTCAGTACGAATCCGGCAATACCTAATATGTATAGTTTTTCCTGCGTTTTGATAAAATAATTAGAAAGTTGACCTTTTTTTTTTCCTTGTCATATCTTGACCCCTATAACTTTTTGGTATTTATGTGTACAGAGTTGTATGGGGGCTCATTTTTTGCGGGACGATCTGAAGTTTTTATTGATACCATTATGGGGTGTGTATGACTTTTTGATCACTTTTTATTTAATTTTTTTTAGAAAAAAAAAGCGACAAAAAACGACAAATCGCCATTTGGACGCTTTTTTCGCCACACAATTCGGCGTATTGGAATTTTTTTAAATATTTTAAAAGTATGGGCGTTTTTGGTCACGGTGATACCCATGATGTCTATATTTATTGTTATTTAGGTATTTATTTTTTAATTATACGGAAAGGGGGGTGATTTGAACTTTTATATCTTTTTTATTTTTTATATATTTTTTAACATTTTTTTTAATTTTTTTTTTACTATTTGAAAGCTCAAATATGGGCTGATATATTGTGGCTTTTTTTTTTCTTTATGAGCAATCAGGGATTTTCTAGACTCAGAAATCCAAGAATTGCTCATCTCTTATCCTGGCCTGCCATCTAGTGGCCAGAATAACAATTGCACTTTGAAAACTGTAATCCTCACCAGCGAGGATTACAGTTTTCATATGGTGTACAGACACCCCGATTGGCCACACGGCATGCGATCACGGCATCTAAACGCCCAGGAAGACGCCGCCGATCTAGTAAGTAGCGGCAAGTCTCTGCTGTTAGAAACAGCAGAGGCTTGCCGGCCATGACGCCCGCCACACTTGTACGGCGCTGGGAGTGTAAGGGTTAAAATGCATATTGCTATGCTATAATGAGTTAAATTACAAAAATATAGCAATGCAATGTTTGATATAAAATGTCTTTGAATTATGCATTCAATAACATGGCTATTAGAGATGAGCGAATCTATTCGCCGCTTCGTAGATTCGTATCGAATCATGGGATTTTTCAGCTGCGAAGCGAATCCGAATATTAGGTGATTCGCTTTGCTTTTGTACGCATTCGCTACGTAGTGTGTCCTATAAATTATACGCTATTCTACATATAATTTAGTTACTCTATACGCTGTCGCGTACGAATTCAATTCAGCGATGCAGACTTTTCCCTGTTAGTTACCCTATACGCTGTTGTGTACGAATTCAATTCAGCGATGCAGACTCCTCCCTGGTAGTTCCGCCGCTTTCTCCAGCGCGGGAGGATGACGAGGCAACTCAGGAAATTAAGTTGCGCATTCGTGCGCCTCATCCCTTTTTCCCCCTTTTCAGGTTATTTGGGGAGCCCCTAGAAAGAGGGTTTTTTAAGGAACCTTTGCTGCTTTTTTTTCTTTTTCTTCTTTGAAAAATGGTGCTGGGCACTGTTTGTACATGATTCATCTGAAATAAAATTTAAAAAAAAATCTTCAGATTTCTTTGGTGGACAAATTTGCAACAAACTGTTAGTTTAGAACTGATTCACTTATTTCCAGTGCACCTCTATGATCCATTCACACATGACTTGTCAAGTCAGATGTTTTACTGGCATCGTGAAGCTAGATGTTTAAGTGTCATATAGGTTGTTTTTTTCCACATCAATCCTTCATATATTTTATCCTGTGATCTCCTTTAACTGTTTTTTTTTTCCTATAAGCCATTCATTTGAAACTTTTAATCTAAGGGTTTATTCTCCATGCTTATTCTAGAATCATGTTCAGATTCATTTACAAACTAAATAAATAAATAAATAAAATTTAGGTCAAATTCAGACTCCCCAACCTGTATGTGATCTGGCAGTCACAATCTATATTACAAATGTTTGTAAGAATAAGTGTCTCATTATCTACATTGAAGGGCTTGTTCTACCGAGAGCAGCAATCAAAAACACCTCGTATACAAAGGGAAGGAAAATAAACACATTGCCGAAGTGGATATTAATCCCAAACAAATAGGGGTTCTGTTTTCTGTCATAGAAAAATGGAGGTGTTTAGGAAGAATTAGATTAACACAATTACTTCATTGACCTGTAATAATATACACAATATAACCTTCTTTAACCTTTCAATTTATACCTGTTGGCATCATTCTAAACTAAACCATGAAAAATAAATATTTCTAATCTCTGCCTCTCAGATATCACTCATTTATATGACACTTTCTGCTATGAAATGCCTGTGCTTATTGGTTTTAATTACCTTCATAATGCATGGGAAACCTAATAAGAAGTGACATTGTGTTAATTAATCTATTCATTTGGGTTTTTAAGTGCGAAAATCATAACGCTTTTGGACAAAATGAATGGTGCAGTTGTTTTAACAAGAAAGTGGTTGTGTTATTTGTAGAATCTGTTCCTGAAAGTTAGCTTTATAAAATGGTTCTCTGGCAAAGCCGTTGAGCACAAGCTTCTGAGCAAAAATACTGTAATTAAAATCTGCTGCTGATATCCATGTATTGGTTTTAGATCTTGTTTCATTGATGGTTTTAGGTTTGTTTCAGCTTTTTTTATTTTAAGACTGAGGTACTGGTTGGTCTAGTTTTTGGTTCTGATTTTATAAATTTATAAATGATAAAATAATTATTGAGGTATTATTGACCTTTTAGTAGTATTTTACAATTTGTTTTTTTAGATGGAGCAAAGAAAAGTAATTCTTAGTAGATGTTTTATATAGTACTATATAGGCCACTAGTACAAGAAGGAATAGCACAAGAAGTACATAGTCTAGTATATAGCAGTCCTTAGTTCCATGTAATTTGTTAGATAGCTTTAGGATGAAACAAGGAAAATTCTTTTTTGAAAATATAATTAAATTTTTAGGCCATAGACCTCATGCATATAGCCCCCTCAATACGCCGTACAAGCTTAAGTTGTAAGGAGCCGTAAACTGGTAATTGCAGGCATTTGTGAGGCCATACTATGCCCACCTATGTCTTCAGACCAAATACATAGTGATGCATTTTTCTATTTTGGATTTATGCAGAATCTGACATGCAATATAAAGATACGATATGGCAGACATGGAGTTTCTATAACTTTGTTGTAAGGATGCTGCCATACTGGCTAATTAAATGATTCTCCCATGGGCATTCAATTTCTCTGTGATAATACCACTACTACCACACCTTGGAGCTGAGTCTATAATGCTAGCAACTACAACATACAACATAGAAGGAGATTTATCAGACTGTTGTAAAGTAGAACAGGCTTAGTTTCCCATAACAACCAATCAGATGCCACCTTTCATTTTTCACAGCTCCTTTTGAAAATGAAAGGCGGAATCTGATTGGTTGCTATAGGCAACTAAGCCAGTTTGATAACTCTCCCCCATATTGTTTTGGTATAAAACTAATACAGTGCCTTGCGAAAGTATTCGGCCCCCTGGAACTTTTCAACCTTTTGCCACATTTCAGGCTTCAAACAAAAAGATATAACATTTTAATTTTTTGGTGAAGAATCAACAACAAGTGGGTCACAATTGTGAAGTGGAACGAAATTTATTGGATCATTTAAACTTTTTTTGTAATAATAAAACTGAAAAGTGGGGCATGCAAAATTATTCGGCCCCCTTGCATTAATACTTTGTTGCGCCACCTGTTGCTGCGATTACAGCTGCAAGTCGCTTGGGGTATGTCTCTATCAGTTTTGCACATCTAGAGACTGAAATTCTTGCCCATTCTTCCTTGTAAAACAGCTCGAGCTCTTTGAGGTTGGATGGAGAGTGTTTGTGAACAGCAGTTTTCAGCTCTTTCTACATATTCTCAATTGGATTCAGGTCTGGACTTTGACTTGGCCATTCTAAGACCTGGATACGTTTATTTTTTAACCATTCTATTGTAGATTTTGCTTTATGTTTGGGATCATTGTCTTGTTGGAAGATAAATCTCCGTCCTAGTCTCAGGTCTTTTGCAGACTCCAACAGGTTTTCATCCAGAATAGTCCTGTATTTGGCTCCATCCATCTTCCCATCAATTTTAACCATCTTCCCTGTCCCTGCTGATGAAAAGCAGGCCCAAACCATGATGCTGCCACCACCATGTTTCACAGTGGGAATGGTGTGTTGAGGGTGATGAGCTGTGTTGCTTTTACGCCAAACATATCGTTTTGCATTGTTTCCAAAAAGTTGGATTTTGGTTTCATCTGACCAGAGCACCTTCTTCCACATGTTTGGTGTGTCTCCCAGGTGGCTTGTGGCAAACTGTAAACGAGACTTTTTATGGATATCTTTGAGAAATGGCTTTCTTCTTGCCACTCTTCCATAAAGATTGGCCAGATTTGTGAAGTGTTCGACTGATTGTTGTCCTATGGACAGACTCTCCCACCTCAGCTGTAGATCTCTGCAGTTCATCCAGAGTGATCATGGGCCTCTTGGCTGCATCTCTGATCAGTCTTCTCCTTGTTTGAGATGAAAGTTTAGAGGGACGGCCGGGTCTTGGTAGATTTGCAGTCGTCTGATACTCCTTCCATTTCAATATGATCACTTGCACAGTGCTCCTTGGGATGTTTAAAGCTTGGGAAATCTTTTGGTATCCAAATCCAACTTTAAACTTCTCCACAACAGTATCACGGACCTGCCTGGTGTGTTCCTTGGTCTTCATGATTCTCTCTGTGCTTTAAACAGAACCTGCTATCACAAAGCAGGTGCATTTATACGGAGGCTTGATTACACACAGGTGGATTCTATTTATCTTCATCGTCATTTAGGACAACATTGGATTATTTAGAGATCCTCAATGAACTTCTGGAGTGAGTTTTCTGAACTGAAAGTAAATGGGCCGAAAAATTTTGCACGCCCAATTTTTCGGTTTTATTATTACAAAAAAAGTTTAAATGATTCAATAAATTTAGTTCCACTTCACAATTGTGACCCACTTGTTGTTGATTCTTCACCAAAATTTTAAAATGTTATATCTTTTTGTTTGAAGCCTGAAATGTGGCAAAAGGTTGAAAAGTTCCAGAGAGCCGAATACTTTCGCAAGGCACTGTACATAAATGTCACTGCAGTCCATGTAATTATAGTTTTGTGGTAGAGGGCAGTGAGCCCTAAACTTCCCGTCCCACTGTCCCTACCTACTTGCACAATTCGCTTCAGGCAGCAGCCGACAACTTCCTAGATACGTACAGAGGCCTACTATGAAGTGAATGTAGGCCAAATCAGAACGAAAGAGACAGAGTTAAAAAACGGACGCAAGTGTTGAAACCAGAATAGCAAACAAGAATCAGAACTGTTACCAAGTCAGAAGTGTGAACCACTAGGTAGGTCACGTCAGGATCCAAATCATCGGCCAAGAATCAGAGGTCAAAGTCCAAGCAGGAGAGTCAGAATAATAGGACCATTTTAGTGATGAATCCGAAGACACCGATCACAGGCAACCTATGGCCAGCAGGTTGCCAGTTTAAATATCCTGAAATTCCTGATTATGTGACATATCCAGCATCACATGACTGATGACATCAATACGGAAGATGTTTCACCACTGTACAATTGATTGGCTGGCAGTTCCTGCACCAGGAAGCCTAGCCCATCGTCATAGGAGCCAAACCCTGGGGCACTGCGTATTGAGGAGTGCGCCTGATGAACCCAACACCCCACCCTGTTGCTCTGTAAACCAAACGCCGGTGGCACTGCATGTTGCACATTATATATAGCCACCCATTTGGAAAAGTTTGTAATCCCCCCCAAAAAAATATTCACTATTCACAGAGGTGAATTGATCCACTTAAGAAGGGGGCCCACCAAGGCCACATCAGTTAGGAAGGGGCCCACTGAGGGCACAGCAGTGTTCCCTCCAGTGCCCCCGCTCAGGGCCTCTGTAGGCCCACTTACTGACGCAAACGCAGTTTCGGACTTCAGGTTACACTGTGCCTCTTCCAAATTCTAGGACTTCCCACCCTGACAATGCACATAATAATTTTCACTGTGTTCCCTACCGGGGTGGGTGGCTGCAGTGCTTCACCATGGTGCTCATAGTGCTTACAGTGCCCACAGACCCAAGTCTTAACATCCTGACGCTATCTATATCAGGACATTCTGTCTAGGGCTCCAAACTTGTGCCCTCTCCTCCTTCTTGCCACACTGCTGCTACCAGCAGAGGAGGAAGACACAACTGCAGGGCAGTAAGAAAAAAAAGAGACAGCACCAGTTTGAAGTCCAGCAGAACAGACACAGCCAGACCACTGCAGGTAACATTTACTGTATTACCTGCACTCAGAGATATCACTAAATGTAGTTTTATATTGGACTGTAGGTAATATCTACTAAATTATCTATACTCTGAGCATTATTACTGTATTATCTATGATGTCACATAGGGCTGCAGGTAGTATCTACTACATTGTCTGTACTCAGGTATCACTGTGTTATCTATGGTGTTACATTGGGCTGCAGGTAATCTCTACTACATTGTACTCAGTTATCACTCTGTTATCTGTGGAGTTACATAGGACTGCATGAGACATCTATTATTATTCTGCCACTGATGTACTGTATGACAGAGAAGTCTCTGATAAGTATGAGTGTCAATCTCTTGTACAAGCAATGACAGATAGTGAACTGACTACAATAATTCCCTAGTGACACCAGTTGCATGTAGAATTCCAGTGAGGGGGATACAATGGATATGCCTTTTATGTAATTCATTGAACATATTTTGAGAAATGATGATAGAAGTCAAAGGAAAATTCTCTCTCCAACTCTGTGATGCATGTCTAACAAACAGGAAAAGTCTGACAAAACAGGATATAAAAAGTTTTAAATGATATAGAAATTCAGCAGAGATGACTTACATAAACCAAATATAACAATGGCCACAAGATGGCAGCAAAGTACACTAAGTATAATGGATAACAGGTATAACTATAATTAAATCTGCCAGCAAATCTAACTATATGTAACCCAGTCCAGGGCTACATAGTGCTGCCTAACACAGTGCAAAACATACCTGTCTTAGTATTCTGTGTGTTTCTGAAGTGCAGAAAATTAACTTTTATTCCTATGCAAATATGGTCTCAAGGTGCCCAGCGGGGGTGCATAACTGTTATAACAGCCCAGGCGCACCTTCTGCCAGAGCCCAGGCGCTCCTCTTCACATTTTCTCGGTACCTCCCCTTGCTCCCCTTGGTTTACTAGAATTTATGGGCAAACGGGAGGTGGTTCAATAGAATGTATATGTCACGCGCAGGTGTGGGGAGGGACCAAACCAAGTGTAGGAGGGAAAGGAGATTAGGCCTAGAAATTAAGGAAGGAAGATGGACACCTCCTACAGGAAACCCTGGCTCAAATCCTGTCTATCTACCCGTATGAACAGGCCTCAAAGGTAGGCAAGTTCATACACAGGAACCTAAACACCGAACTGACCCTATAGGACCCTGGAAACTAATGACAGGAATGAGTCTACCTGTTCCTCCAAAAGGAAGGACGAACAGGAGTCTCCCTAAGGCCTAAAAACAAAACAACAGGAGGGAAAAGGAAACTTATCTTTCAATGAAGAAATAGAGGCTCCAGGATCTCAGCTGAAACCAAACTGCTGCTCACCACCACAACACTGAAGCTATAAACCACAATGAATAGTGGGAGAAGAAGCAATAAATAGGGGAGGGACAATTACCACACCAGGAATACCTGAGGGAAAAGGGTGTGGTAAAAACCAACAACAAAAAGGGAAAACATGTCAGATTACACCACGTGTTGCCAATCTGACATACCTCCTGTTATCTGCCATAGGAATGTCCGTGACAGTACCCCCCCTTCTACGAGTGACCTCCGGGCACCCCAGATCAACTTTGTCTGGATGAGACCTGTGAAAAGCTTTCACTAAATGACTGGCATTCACGTCAGATGCAGGTACCCACGTCCTCTCCTCTGGTCCATAACCCTTCCAGTGAACAAGATATTGAAGAGTTCTACGAAGAACTCGAGAGTCAATAATCTTGGCGATCTGGAATTCCAAACTGCCGTCCACCATGACAGGCGCGGGTGGCAAGGGAGATGGCTCCAAAGGTTCAACATATCTCTTTAACAAAGATCTATGAAATACATTATGAATTTTCAGGACCTGAGGAAGTTCAAGACGAAATGCTACAGGATTAATAATGGCAGTGATCTTATATGGACTAATAAATCTTGGACCCAACTTCCAAGAAGGAACTTTTAACTTAATTTTTATTGTGGACAGCCACACAGATACACCCACTCTTAGGTCCACACCATTCATACGTTTCCTGTCAGCCACACGTTTGTACTTGTTGCCCATATTTAACAATTTACTTAGAATTTTCCGCCATATAGATGACAATGATGACAAAAACGTTCTTCCTCAGGGATACCAAAGGTTATCTGAACCAGAAAAAGTGCCAAACTGCGGGTGAAACCCATATACCAAAAAACGGCAACTTGCCAGTGGACTATGATTGTTTATGGCAAACTCCGCCAGAGACAAAAACGAGGACCACTCCTCCTGATTCTCAGAGACAAAACATCTCAAGTAAGTCTCCAGACTCTGATTAGTACGCTCTTTCTGTCCATTCATCTGAGGGTGAAAATCAGAGGAAAAAGACAGTTGTACCCCGAGCCGAGTACAGAACGCCTTCCAGAATCTGGACACAAACTGAGTCCCTCGATCAGAGACCACGTCAGTGGGAATGCCATGAAGTTTCACAATGTCGTCAACAAACACTTGTGCAAGGGTTTTAGCATTAGGCATTAGGAATGCAATAAAATGAGCCATTTTACTAAACCGATCTACAACCACCAGAATAACTGTCTTTCCAGACGAATTAGGCAGATCAGTGATAAAGTCCATAGACAAGTGAGTCCATGGTCTGGACGGGATGGGCAACGGGAGTAGGGGTCCAGATGGTCGAGTATGTGTCACCGTAGCGCGTGCACAGACACTACAGGCCGACACATAGTCCTCAACACACTTATGCAGCCCTGGCCACCAGAATCTACGAGAGATGAGGTCGACAGTGGATTTACTCCCAGGGTGTCCTGCAAGCAGGGGTGTTGCTAGGGACTTAAAACATCAGGGGCACGAGCCCAAGGCATATGTCTACCCGAAGTCCCCCCCCCCCCAAACTGAGCTCCTCCACTCAGAGTCTATATGCACAGCACCCCCACCCACAGTATACAGTATATATGCACAGCTCCTCCACCCACAGTATACAGTATAAATGCACAGCTCCTCTACCTACAGTATATAGTATATATGCACAGCTCCTCCACCCAAAGTATATAGTATATATGCACAGCTCCTCCACCCACAGTATATAGTATATATGTACAGCTCCTCCACACACAGTATATAGTATATATGCACAGCTTCTCCACCCACAGTATAAATGATCAGCTCCTCCACCCACAGTATAAATGATCAGCTCCTCCACCCACAGTATAAATGATCAGCTCCTCCACCCACAGTATATATGCACAGCTTCTCCACCCACAGTATATAGTATATATGCACAGCTTCTCCACCCACAGTATAAATGATCAGCTCCTCCACCCACAGTATATATGCACAGCTTCTCCACCCACAGTATATAGTATATATGCACAGCTTCTCCACCCACAGTATAAATGATCAGCTCCTCCACCCACAGTATATATGCACAGCTTCTCCACCCACAGTATATAGTATATATGCACAGCTCCTCCACCCACAGTATAAATGATCAGCTCCTCCACCCACAGTAGACACTATATGTACAGCTCCTAGAAGCAGTTTATAGTGTAACACACATATGGGCCCATAAACAGACATGGATGAAGGTGGACTTACATGTAGCTTCCCTGCATTGTTTGCACTTCTCTGTGCTCCTTCACCATGGCACTGGTTGCTTCTGGACTGGAAGAGGCACTCTACCCATCCTTTTTACTGGTACCAGCAGGGGTGAGGACAGGACACAGCAGCTCTGTGATCTGCTAGTCCTGTCTGGGATGCGGTGCTCAGCTGCCAGGACTGCTTAAGGGCCCGGGAAAACTACAGGACGGTCTCTATAGACTTATCTTGAGCCACCAGTGCAGGGCTGCTGGCTCATTTCCCTACACTTTAGGGAATTACAATACTGGCTGCCACTGGCTAAACTCATACGGAGCTGCCCAATAGCTCCACACTGGTGGCTCAGTGCAGAACAAAGGACCACTGCTGGCCAAAGGTTCGGGGCCAAATACTTGTAATCCGGGGCATAGGCCCCGGATCTAGGTGCCTAGCGACGCCCCTGCCTGCAAGCACCATACAGTGATGTTCCTCAAACACCTTAAAACTAGAGATGAGCGAACATGCTCGTCTGAGCTTGGTGCTCGTTCGAGCATTAGGGTATTCGCATATGCTCGCTACTCGGACGAGCATATCGCGATCCTCGAGGAAATGGCAACTTCCTCTTCCTGCATGTTAGCCCCTTTTTTCAGCCAATCAACATGCAGGAGAGTCTTTGGTACCTCCTAGCATCACGTGGGGCCCCTACAAGTCGATAGCAGGTATTGGCTGGCCAGATCAGATGACCTGGGAATATAAGAATCTGGTCCCGCGCTGCTCGCGTCATACGCCGTCTGCATGAGATTAGGGATAGAGCTGCTGTCTGTCAGGGAGAGTGTTAGGGCCTGAATTTAGTTGTTGGTTAGGCAGGAATCACCCACAAAGGACCCAAAGTTTTTTTTTTTGGTCTCCTCCTGGCTGCTGGCTGGGACTTGTAGTGCAGCTACCGCCATCTTGGCTGCACACTGTTAGGGCGTGAAATTAGAATCTGGTTAGGCAGGAATCATCCACAAAGAACCCAACGCTCCTTCTAAGGGCTACAACAACATTTATTTTTTTTGGCCTCCTCTCGGCTGCTGGCTGGGACTTGTAGTGCAGCTACCGCCATCTTGGCTGCACACTGTGCACAGCGACTGGTGGCAGAAAGGGGACAGCACATGGTCCACACAGACCCCAATGAAATTGCCCAAAGTCCTCTCAGTACTCATTTTTGCTGCTGCTGTACCTTGGCTTGCTGGGATCTGTAGTGCAGTCTAGGGAATACGTTTTGTCACTCAGTTATATAAACTACAGTCCAGTGAACAATTGTGAGGTGTGCGATACACTAGCCACAGTCTAGAGAATACGTTTTTTTCACTCAATTATATAAACTACAGTCCAGTGAACAATTGTGAGGTGTGCTGTACAGCGTCAGTCTATAAAATACGTTTTTTTCACTCAATTATATAAACTACAGTCCAGTGAACAATTGTGAGGTGTGTGATACACTAGCCACAGTCTAGAGAATAATTTTTTTCACTCAATTATATAAACTACAGTCCAGTGAACAATTGTGAGGTGTGCGATACAATATCCACAGTCTGGAGAATACGTTTTTTTCACTCAATTATATCAACTACAGTCCAGTGAACAATTGTGAGGTGTGCGATACACTATCCGCAGTCTAGAGAATACGTTTTTTTCACTCAATTATATCAACTACAGTCCAGTGAACAATTGTGAGGTGTGCGATACACTAGCCGCAGTCTAGAGAATACGTTTTTTTCACTCAATTAAATAAACTACAGTCCAGTGAACAATTGTGAGGTGTGCGATACACTAGCCACAGTCTAGAAGAATACGTTTTTTTTCACTCAGTTATATAAACTACAGTCCAGTGAACAATTGTGAGGTGTGCGATACACTAGCCACAGTCTAGAGAATACGTTTTTTCACTCAATTATATAAACCACAGTCCAGTGAACAATTGTGAGGGGTGCAATACACTAGCCACAGTCTAGAGAATACGTTTTTTTCACTCAATTAAATAAACTACAGTCCAGTGAACAATTGTGAGGTGTGGCGATACACTAGCCACAGGTCTAGAGAATACGTTTTTTCACTCAGTTATATAAAACTACAGTCCAGTGAACAATTGTGAGGTGTGCGATACACTAGCCACAGTCTAGAGAATACGTTTTTTTCACTCAATTATATAAACTAGAGTCCAGTGAACAATTGTGAGGTGTGTGATACACTAGCCGCAGTCTAGAGAATAATTTTTTTCAACTCAATTATATAAACTTACAGTCGCAGTGACAATTGGCGGGTGTGCGATACACTAGCCACAGTCTGAGAATACGTTTTTTTCACTCATTAATAAACCACAGTCCAGGAACAATTGTGAAGGGGTGCAATACACTAGCCCGGCAGCTAGAGAAATACGTTTTTTTCACTTCAATTATATAAACCTACAGTCCAGTGACAATTGTGAGGTGTGCGATACACTAGCCACAGTCTAAGAAATACGTTTTTTTTCACATTAATTATATAACTACAAGTCCAGTGAACAATTTGTGAGGTGCTGTGATAACACTAGCCGCAGTCTAGAGAATAATTTTTTTTCACTCAATTATATAAACTACAGTCCAGTGCCATTGCGAGGTGTGCGATACACTAGCCGCCAGTCTAAGAATACGTTTTTTTGCACTCAATTTATATAACTAGCAGTCCAGTAACAATTGTGAGGTGTGCCATACACTACCGCAGTCCTAGAGAATACATTTTTTTCACTCAACTTAATATAAAGTACAGTCCAGTGAACAATTGAGAGTTGTGCGATACACTAGCCGCAGTCTAGAGAATAC
>ONZH01005948.1:0-44587 GCA_900303285.1 Rhinella marina | reverse complement strand
GATCCCTCATGAAGCCATGCTGATATGGAGTTATTTGCTTATTTTCATTGAGGTACTCCAAGATAGCATCTCTTAGAAAACAGTTTACACACGACAGATGTTAAACTTACCGGCCTATAGTTTCCAGGCTCTGTTTTTGGACCCTTTTTGAATATTGGGCACCACATTTGCTATGTGCCAATCCTCTGGAACACTCCCTGTCAGTATAGAGTCCTTAAATATCAGAAATAAGGGTCTGGCTATGACATTACTTAATTCTCTTAGGATATGGGGGTGTATGCCATCCGGTCCTGGCGATTTGTCTATTTTAATCTTTTTAAGACGTTGCTGTACTTCTTCCTGGGTCAGACAGGGCACTTTTAATAGGGAATTTACTTTTATATTCTGCATTTCATCTGACAGTTTATTTTCCTCAGTGAATACCGTGGAGAAAAAAATATTTAATAGCTTTGCTTTCTCCTCATCGCTCTCTGCAACTCCCTCCTCATTACTATGTAAGGGGCCGACACCTTTGGGTTTATACTTTTTACCATTTATGTAATTAAAGAACATTTTTTGGGTTAGTTTTACTCTCTTTGGCGATTAATCTCTCGGTCTCTAGTTTGGCTGCTTTTATTTGTCTTTTACATATTCTATTTATTTCCTTATAGTTTTTCAGTGCTTCCTCGCCACCCTCCTGTTTTAGTGATTTAAATGCTTTCTTTTTGTCATTTATTGCTTTCTTTACAGTTCTATTTATCCACATTGGTTTTTTCTTGTTCCTTAACCTTTTATTCCCATAAGGTATGTACCTCTCACAATTAGATATTAGGATGCTTTTAAAAATATCCCATTTTGTGGCTGTATTTTTATTTTTGAGGATTTTGTCCCAGTTAGTTAGGCCTATGGCCTCTCTAGTTGGCTAAGTTTAGCTTTTTTGAAGTTTGGTATTTTTGTTCCTCCCTGAAGAAACACTCTTTTGAATGGCAATTTGAAGGTTATTATATTATGGTCACTATTTCCCGGGTGTCCCCCAACCTGCACATCTGTTGTTCTGTTAGGTCTATTGGTTAATACTAAGTCCAGTATGGCCGTCCCTCTAGTCGGGTCCTGAACCAGTTGGGAAAGGTTATTGTTTCCTTTATGAGATATTATAGGTTTCAGTTTCCCAGTCTATATCTGGGTAGTTGAAGTCCACCATAATAACAACCTCATTATGATTTGCCACCTCTTCTATTTTGTTTAGTAGATTTTCTATGGGCTCTGGTATACTAGGGGGTTTATAATAAACTCCTATTAGTATTTTATTATTGTTTTTGGCTCCATTTATTTCTACCCACAGTGACTCCACATCTTCATGTCCCTCACTTATATCTTCCTGGAGTGTGGGCTTTAGACAGGACTTTACATAAAGGCAGACTCCTCCCCCTCTCCGGTTTTGGCGATCCTTTCTAAACAGACTGTAACCCTGTACGTTAACTGCCCAGTCATAGATATCATCCAGCCATGTCTCAGTTACTCCCACTATGTCATAGTCCTCCTCACACATCACTAATTCCAGTTCACCAATTTTATTAGTCAGGCTTCTGGCATTAGTGTACATACACTTCAGAGGTCTATGTATATTTTTTACCCCCCTTTTTAAATTACTATTACCTGTGAAGTGAATATCCGGAGTTTTTGGGTTACTTTGGTTGATGTTTTGCCCAATATTCTTCCTACATTCCTCACTAATCCTGACCCCCACTAACCCCCCACTCTCCACTCCTATGACCCACTCTCTATCTACACTATCTACCCCCTTATTAGTATTATCCCCACCCTTCCACCAGATCCTAGTTTAAAAGCTCCTCCAGCCATCTAACCATTTTTTCCCCAGGGCAGTTGCACCCTCCCCATTAAGGTGCAGCTCGTCCCTACTGTAGAGTGTGTAGCCGACAGAGAAGTCGGCCCAGTTCTCCATGAACCCAAACCCTTCCTTCCTGCACCAGCCTCTGAGCCATTTATTTAACTCCCTAAGCTCCCGTTGTCTCTCTAGTGACGCTCGTGGCACTGGTAGTATTTCTGAAAACACTACCTTGGAGGTCCTGGACTTGAGCTTCTCTCCTAGTCTCCTAAAATCATTTTTAAGGACCTTCCTTTTCCTTCTGACTTTGTCATTGGTGCCAATGTGTACCATGACCGCCGGGTCTTCCCCAGCCCCACCCAGCAATCTGTCAATCCGATCCGCGTTATGCCGAACCCAAGCACCTGGGAGACAACACACTGTTTGGCATTCACGGTCTCGGCGACAGATGACCCTGTCTGTCTGCCTAATAATAGAGTCCCCTACCACCAGCATCTGTTTGGCCTTTGCTGCTCTCCTTTTCCCATCCTTCCTGCAGCGGTCATCCTCCTGGTTTCTAGGAGAAATGGCCTGCTGCAGTGTTGCTGGTCCTGGGCTTTCATGCCTAATATCAGCCAAACAGGCATATTTACTAGGGCGTTCCAGCTCAGAACTAGCCTCCCTGGCACTTTTCCCTCTACCCCTCCTTACTACGTTAACCCAACTGCTGACCTGATAGTCCTGCTCTTGCCCTTTTCCTCCCACCTCCTCTTCACTGGCCCCAGCCAGTGCCTGCACTCTGAGGTCTAAGCCTCTCTCCAGGTGTTTAATGCCCCTAAGGCTCCATTCACACGTCCGTATTTGTGCACATCCTGGAAAACGGTCAGTTTTTTGCGGATCCGTTGTACCACAAAAAACTCTGTTTTTCCAGCACATCCGTTCCGTTTTTCCGTAAAAAACGGAAAGGATGTATCCATATGTCATTTGTTTTTTGCGGATCCTCAAAAACAGAAGGAGTAATCAAATCTTTTTTTTTTCTTATTTTTCTACCCTCCTGGAACGGAATCCGCAAATGCGGATGACATGCGGATGGCTTTCCGCATGTCTTCCGCATTTACAGACGTCCCATAGACTTGTATTGGGCTATGGACCGCAAAATCGGAGGAAAAGTAGGACAGGAGGATTTCTGTTTGCGGATCCGCAAAACGGAATGGAACGGAGAAACGGATGCGGACAACATACGGTGCAATGTCCGCATTTTTTCAGGACCCATTGAAATGAATGGATCCACATACTATCCGCAAAAAACGTCCAAAATTGCGGAACGGACACGGATAGGATGCGGATGAAAAATCAGGATGTGTGAATGGAGCCTAAGTATGTCAAGCTGCTTATTTAGATCCAAGATCTGGGCTTCCAAATATGCAACGTGATTGCATCTAGTGCAAATGTATTCACCCTTGAATGGCTCTTCAAGGCATGCATACATTGCACAGGACACACACTTAGGGGTTGTTCACATATCAGTTATTTGATTAGTTATTTCCATCAGTTATTGTCAGCCAAAACCAGGAGTGGTCACTAAACAGAGATCATGTATAATGAAAAGATCTGCACCTGTTCGGTGTTTTTGACCTGCACCTGGTTTTGGCTCACAATAACTGATGGAAATAACTGATCAAATAACAGATATGTGAACAACCCCTAAGTAGCATTGTCCATGGAGCACCTGCTAGATGGGGATATACAGTACAGTACAGAAAAACAGTAAATATGCAAGAAGTTTTGGTTTGCTGTAGCTGGAGGACTACAAATCAAGTTAACAACACACAAGGAAAATCTCTCCAACCTTACTTTTTTGCTCCTTGTCTTAAACTCCGTTTTTTTATACACAGCCCCCTTACACAGCAAGCCCAATGCTACAAATTCACACTCAGTACCAGCACTCCAGTTTTTTAACTCCACTTATACACAACCCACTTACAAAGCAAGCCCAATGTCAGAGCAAGCTCTATAAGAGTTTAGCTATGTAATTTATAGCACCTGTGATTGCAAACCACTCCCCTTCACCAGGTACACAGCAGAGAAAAAAAGGGGTTAAATGTTATTACCAAATGCAAGCACTAAACAAACAAAGGCCTTTGCAATAAACTATAGACAGTTATTTGCAGTCACTCGCACAAATTCACACTCAGTAGCAGCACTCTGGTTTTTTAACTCCACTTATACACAGCCCACTTACAAAGCAAGCCCAATGTCAGTGATTTTTTATTTATAGGGAACCCTTGACTTTTCATTTTTATACCTCAATAAAATGTCTAGAAAATGGAAGAGTTAAAAATAAAAACCCATGCTTTGTCATCTGAGAGTCAAAATATGGGTAGTGGCATCTGAGACCATACCTTGGAGCCAGGGATCACAGCATTCCACCTGCTCCTCCTCCTTGAAACCCAAGACAAGCCTTTCAGCTTCATCCTCTCTGTCTTCACTAATCTCCCTCCTAGTGGGGTGCCTTTATTTTTCCTAAGCGGCAACAAAACCCTATGTACTAAAGAGGATACTCACGTCAGTCTCCCTGTAAATGACTTGTGTGCAAACAATCAGTTTTTGGACTGCCATTAGCTGGAGGTTCATAGGGAGACGGAGGACCACATGCATAGCAGTGATGTGGTAATAGTAGTGACACCTGTACCTATAGTGGTGATAGGGGCAGCGGTAGTGACAGTGGCACCCGATGAAAATACAAAGCAGGGGATAGGGAGGAGAGAGGTAGTCAAGCTCAGCTGCCACTATCTCTGTGTGTGTATCTCCCATCTGGCAATTTTTCTCCAGAGTGCCAGAAGACAACAGCACTGCTCTGTGCAAGATCTTCAGGGTTAAAATAAGCCTTGGGTATTCAAACACAAATGTAGACCACATGAAGCATCATCAGCAGTAACTGTGGAAAAATAGAAGTGGCTGCCAGATAGTGCAAGTGATTGTTTTCCTTTTCCCTTTATAGCATCCAGACCACATTTATGTGCAGTACTGTGTCCTTGTCATCATCATCACTTGCTGCTTTTTCCGCTCAAACTACTCTTCCTACTCCGCTCCATTGTCACTCATCAATAATGGAATGTGTGGCCTGTAATCTGTTGGTATGTAAGTTTAACTGCCAACTGGCCAATTTGCGAGTGGTGCAGTCGCTGCCATACCACCTACTGGATTCTGCTGCCTTTAAGGAACTGACAGTGTGCTCTCAGCCTCACTGGATGATACCTAGCTGCTATTACTTCTCCCAAAAAGCCATCTCTGCTTCGTATTATCATGTGGTGGAGAATGTGATTTGCTCCTAGCCATTCTGGTTATGTCCTCCCATTTCAGCCATTCTTTTGTGGCAAGGCACTTCCTTCTGGACCTGCAGCAACAGAAGGGTTTGCCATTGCACCACTTGATCCAACTCACTGGAATTCCACCTTGCATATGCCATACTATCTGTATGAGCAATGTAAAACAGTAACATAGTTTATAAGGCTGAAAAAAGACATCTGTTTATCCAGTTCAGCAAAAAAAAGAAGGCAAAAGAAACCATGTGAGGTAGAAGCCAATTTTCCTCAATTTATGAGAAAAAAAACCTTCCCGACTCTAATCAGGCAATCAGAATAACTCTGGATCAACAACGGATCAACAACCCATCTCTAGTAACTATAGCCTGTAATATTATTACACTCCAGAATTACATACAGGCCCCTCTTGAACTCTTTTAGTGAATTCACCATCACTACCACCTCAGGTAGAGAGTTCCATATTCTCACTGCTCTTACAGTAAAGAATACCCTTCTATCTTCCAACTGAGAAACCTTCTTTTCTGTAGACATAGAGGATGTCCCCTTGTCACAGCCACGGTCCTGGTTGTAAATAGATGATGGTAGAAAGTTATGTACTGACCCCTGATATATTTATACATAGTTATTAGATCTCCCCTCAGTCATCTTTTTTTCTAAACTGAATAATCTTTCTGGGTACTGTAGTCCACCCATTCCAGTTATTCTTATTCCAGCCTTGTTCACAGGAGCCAAGAACTGTACACAGTACTCCATGTGTGGTCTGACTAGTGATTTGTAAAGTGGCAGGACTATATTCTCATCATCATAATCTTATTGGCCTTGGCAGCAGCTACCTGACACTAATTTCTACAATTAAATTCAGCTGCTGCAGCACCTCATCGTACATACCTCAGCTGCTGCAGAAACCTCACAATACAGACCTCAACTGCTGAAGAACATCTTAATACACATCTTACCTGCTGCAGAACCTCATAATACACACCTCAGCTGCTGCAGAACCAAACCTCATAATACCCACCTCAGCTGCAGAACATGATAATCTGATACTATGGAACACATAAGAATGGCAAAAGTCACTACAGTGCCTCCAGCAATAATACCCCCAGTAATAATGCTCATATAATGCCCTTGTATTAATAATGTCCCCTATAGGGTCTACAGTAATAATAATGCCCCCTATTGTGTCCCCAGTATTAGTAACGCTGCCAGTGCTAAAAATTCCACTATAGATCTCCAGTATTAAAATGCTCCCAGTGCCTCTATTAATGCCCCATATAGTGCCATCTGTATTAACAAATGTCCCTGTGAGTGCTCCCTAAAGTGTCCAAGTATTAAAAATTTCCTCATAGTGCCCTCCACAGTCCCCCAATAATGTCCCCAACAGTAATATCCACAGTGCCCCCGAGTCATATGAGCATTGCCTTGTCTACATTGTTTACTTGCTTGCTGTCACAAACGCAGCGGTGATCAGGTGTAACTATAGCTCAGACGTTCCATACACTTCAATGGGTGGCTCCTTCCTATACACTTTAATAGGAAGGAGCAGCCTCATTGAAGTGAATGGGACTGCGTAGGTGTAATTATACCTGCTCACCTTCACAACTGCATTGCTGCTTTCTCTGCAAACAGCTGATTGGAGGGGGTGCTGGGAGTCGACTCCCTGTAGATCTGATATTGATGACCTATCCTGAGGACAGGTCATCAATATAAAAAAAGCGGACAACCCCTTTAACCCTTACACTCCCAGCGCCGTACATGTATGGCACTGGGGCAATACGGGAACATGATGCCCGCTCGCACGTGCGGCCGGCACGTATAGACCACGTGATCTCTGCTTTCAAACAGCAGAGACTTTCCACTATCTACCTCCATCGGCGATGGCTGAGTAAAGTCATTAGATGCCGTGATCACGTGCTCTATTGGGGTGTCTGCACACCATCTGAAAGCTGTAAACCTCGCTGATGAAGTTTACAGCTTTCAATCTGCAATTCTTATTTTGGCCTCTAGATGGCAGGCCATGACAAGAAATGAGCAAAAGGGATTTTAAATGGAGTTTTAAAAATCCCTAATTGCTCAAAAAGAAAAAAGAAAAAACATTATCTATTTGCTTATATATGAGCCTAAAAATAATCACAAAATTTTTTTTAAAAATGTTAAAAAATATATCAAAAATAAAAAATATAAAAGCTTAAATCTGTATAATTAAAAAATAAATACCTAAATAACAATAAATATAGACATCATTGGTATCACCGTGACCGAAAATGCCCGTACTTTTAAAATATAAAAAAATTTTCCAATACGGCGAATTGCGTGATGGAAAAAAGCGTCAAAATGGCAGATTTGCAGTGTTTTGTCGCTTTTTTTTCTAAAAAAAAATTAAATAAAAAGCGATCAAAAAGTCATACACACCCCACAATGGTATCAATGAAAAGTTCAGATCGCCCTGCAAAAAATGAGCCCCCATACAGCTCCGTACACATAAATACCAAAAAGTTATAGGGGTCAAGATATGACAAAAAAAAGAAATCCAACTTTATAATTATTTTATCACTATCAAAACACAAGAAAAACTATACATATTAGGTACCACCGAATTCGTACTGACCAGTAGAATAAAAGTAACTGGTCAGTTTCAATGAACATTGAACGCCGTAAATAAAAAACCCGTAAAACTGTAGCGGAATTGCGGTTTTTTTTGCAATTTCATACGATTTGGAATTTTTTTCCCGCTTCCCACTACACCATATGCAATATTAAATGGTGGTGTTGGAAAGTACTAAATATAAAAAAGTTATGGCTCACGGAAAATAGGGAAGAAAAATGAAAACGCAAAACCGAAAAAACCTCCGGCACTTAAAGGGTTAAAAAGAACCTTCCATCAGTTCTAATTTGCCTGTTATAATAGCTACATGTATTCCCCATATAATAACAATTCTGGAGCATCTATTCTTATGGCTGTATGTTGTGCCATTCCTGTATTATTTCTACTACAAGTTATGAATGAATTGCTAGCAGTCTGCAGTAAGGGTACAGAGGGGTGGTAACAAGTTGGTGGTGTGTACCTGCACACACTCACTCTATCCAATCAGTGCTGCCATTTTCAGACTGTGCAGGTACACACCCCCAACTGGTTAATTTCCCTCTGTACCCATACTACAGACTGCTAGCAATTAATTCACAACTTCTAGTAGAAATAATAAAGGAATGGCACATTGAGCCATAAGAATAGATGCTCCAGAATTGTTATTACATGGGGAATTCATGAAGCAATTATAACAGGCATGTCAGGCGTGGTGACAGGTCCTCTTTAAAGTCCACACTCCTACTGGTGCCAAACTCTACTATTTAACATTTCTCCTGGCCCCTTCTTGCACAGATGGTCCAACTCTCTTGGCCACATTGCTCCAAACCCTGTCAACGTTGTACTCTATATGGGCCCATGCTGACCTCCTCTACCTGCTATACTGCATATTCATGACAGCACTTTGCAGCTTTCTGTGAATTCATACATGGGAGAAATACATGAAGAAAAGAAATCTTATTTCTCTGTAATAATAACAAGTTAAAAAAGCTTATGACGCAAAAGATTTTGACAATGTGGAGTGGAAGGTTCTATGTATTGTAATAAAAAATATGGGGTCTGGCTCTCAGTGTATCTTGAATAAGGTTATTATAGTATATCCCCACAGTCTATAATTACAACAAATTGTATGCTCTTAATCTTTTTAGTTGGGTAAGGGAACCCAACAGGAGCGTCCTTTATCCCTGCTCCTCTTACCATTAGCTATAGAGCCACAGGTTTAGTTAATCTGTGCTTCTACAGCAATTAAAGGTATCTGTTGTAGTTCCATCAGCATTGCTGCTGTTCGTAGATGTGAAATCTGACATGCAGTTTATTGATGTTTTTGGTATATACTCAATTAATTAATTAATTGGGACAAGTCAGTTCTGCTCCCCATAGACCACCCCCTCAGTGTCAGTGCATAGATTCAGAAAATGACCACAGATTCACAGATTCAGATAATGACTACATATAAATACCTTGGAGTGCAGGTTTTGGCTTTTCCTCAGAATCATGTTGCCCTTCATCTGACTCCCTTAGGCCCCTTGCACACGAAAACTCGCACCATTTTGCAAGTGGCTAGGGCTGAAAAATGCATAATATAGAACATGCTGCGTTTTTCACACAGCGTAGAACTGATGCGTGAAAAAAACCCAGACTCATTGAAATGAATGGGTCAGGATTCAGTGCGGGTGCTATGCGTTCACGTCACGCATTGCACCCGCGCTGAAAAATCGCTCATGTGAAAGGGGCCTTAAGCCTTATTCACACGTCCGTGTCCATGCTCAAATCCATGAGCAGGTGGTCAGTGAGGCATCTGTGAAGCTGTCCGTGAAGGATCCGTGTTGGGTCCGTGTTGCGTCCGTGTTTCAGTGACACTGAACAGCTGAAAAATAATTTTCAAAGCATCTCTTCTTAATGATCCGTGAAACACGGATGCAACACGGATGGCATCCGTGAGGGATCCGTGGTTTTCACGGACTCATTGACTATAATGGGCGTGAAGGATCCGGGAACACGGATCAAGATAGGACATGCATCCGTGCTAAAAACTCTGACCCATGGACCGTGATGAAACACTGATGTCTGAATACTCACATTATAATGAATGGCGGCGTGTGCTGTCAGTGGAGAACACGTACAGCACGCGTCCGTGAAACACTGATGTGTGAATGAGGCTTTACTTGGGTACAGCCACATGTAACAGATTTACTGTAGACTTTTTGGCTTCAAATTCACAATTCTTCAAAGAAAATCTGCAGTGGAAAATCTGAATCAAATCATGCAGATTTGGTGCAGATTTACTTGTGGAGTTGATGTAGAAAATAGAGCAAATTTTTGTTTTAGATTTTCTAATTCTAAATTCAGTGATACTCTAAATAAGATAGAAGTCGGGTGGAAATTCTGCGAAAAACATCCATTAATTCTGCAACAGAGATTGACCCACTGCTACATATCCGCAGTGCACATCATTTTCCTCACAGAAAATTTACAAAGCATATGGATAAAGTTTCTACAAATCTCATTCTATAATCCAGAGTTTATTTTGTAGCTTCATTAGGAACAGTCCACAAATGGCTTTGTCACCAGGCCTCCAGAGAGTATTCCAACCCTGTCATTACTTTGTAAGCATGTAGCATAAGGCCAAGCAAATGTCAAGTATTAACAGTTGCACAAAGCTCACACCATTAGGCTAGGGCTACACAGCGACAGTTGTCGCGCGACACCCGTCGCAGCCAGGATCCCTGAGTAGTGGGGATCCCATAGAGATGAATGGGATCGCCGCGGCAGTCGCAAGAAATCCAACCGTGTTGGATTTCTTGTGACTGCGGCGGCGATCCCATTCATCTCTATGGGATCCCCTCTACTCAGGAATCCTGGCTGCGACGGGTGTCACGCGACAACTGTTGCCGTGTAGCCCTAGCCTTATGGAATAATCCCAAATTGCCAGAAGTGCAATGTTTGGAGGTTTGTGGAGGCAAAGTAGAATTTATACAGTGGCCCAAGTAGCTTCTGAGAACTTTGAGCAATTGCAGGGAGAATTGGACTTAGTAAACTCTGTAGGCCTCTTTCACATGAGTGATATGGATTGTGTCAGGATCTGTTCAGGGAAAAACAAATGGTTTTGTACTAGTTTTGGTGCATTTTTCAATCATGAAAAAAAAGAAGAGTAACACTCCTAGTAGCCATCAGTGAAAGGCTACATTCACATGACCGTTGTGTTTTGCGGATCCGCAAAACAATGATACCGGCCCATGTGCGTTCCGCAATCTATGGACCGCACATGCCACGACTATCATAGAAATGCTGATTCTTGTCTGCAATTGCGGACAAGAATAGGACATGTTCTTTTTTTTTTTTTTGCGGCCCCAAAATATGAGCCTGCAAAAACACCTGTCGTGTGAATGTTGCCAAAGTATATTGCATCTGGATACCTTCCGTTTCTTCACGCTATCTCTATTCACTTGCATGGGGCCAGGGCTGCGCTTAAAAAAATGCATAATATAGAAAATGCTGCGATTTTTCCTAAATGCAAAGATGATACATAAATAAACAACAATCAAACATAACCTTTGAAATAAATAGGTCAGGTTTCAGTCCAGATTGTATGCATTTGCTACACACATCGCATCTAGATGGAAAACTGGCTAGTGTGAAATTAGCCTAGTTTTAACAATATGTGCAACTTCCCTATGATTTGGATATTAAGGAAGATCAGGAGATTTTTACATAACCTCATCCCTTGTCATTGATCCCTAGTGTTAGAGGTTAGTGCCCTCGTTTATCAGCATTTCTTGAAGGGGGCTGTCACCAATGCCCTCCCTAACCCAGGGGCGGACACAGACAGCAGAGGGCCCCTGTGCAAGGAATGTGCCGCCCCCCCCCCCGACATGACACGTGGAGGGACACCAGTGCATTCCATTTGCTGACACCAGACATGGCAACGACTCCCAGACATGCGACGCTCAGCAAGTATCGTGCATAGTCCCTTTTGATTAGATAATTGCTGGGTGTCGGAAATATTCTTGCTGTCTCTCCATGTCTGATCAGTAGGAGAAACTGAGGGGGTCATTTATTATCCTGAAATATCCCTGTATTAGGCATATTTCAGATGCAGATTGCGGCGAAACAGTTAGTCGTGCTGCAATCTGTGACTTCTCCCCGCTCACGCCAGGTCTATAAAAGTGGTTGTGGTGTGGGCAGGGAGGGGTCGGTAGGCCCGTCTTCTTTACCATTTTCTACACTTGGTTTAGGTGTAGAAAATGGTCTAAATGTAAGAAAGGAAGTTTTATTACATTTAGAACTGGAGCTGGATGCACCAAAGTTATGTAGAGGCCGGTGCCTATTCATAACTTCTGCGGATCCACCGCCAGTGATGGGGCGTATTAAGAGCAGCATCTAAAGCCCCTTAATAAATGACCCCCTTAGCATCTGGGCAACACTTTTAACCCATTTATAGTACACAACACAGACCATATTTATTTTGTGATCTGCTAATTACAGATGACGTACATGTGCCATCTGCATTCTTCTGCAGACCCATTAACTGTCTGCATGTTGTGGAGCAGTATATAACATGTCACATCTTCTATCCTTTGTGGAACAGACATACGGATGCGGAAAGCAAATGACTTCTGTGTATCTGCATCCGTATGTCCGTTCTGCACAAGACAGAAGATGTGACATGCCCTAAACTTCTCTGCAAAATGCAGACTGCAGACCCATTTAGGTAGGGTGACCAGATCTGAAATTCCTAAATGGAGGACACCTTTTTTTTCCGGGGGGAGGGGTTGATCATTACATATACCCCAGGGATGGGGACCCGAACTTCCCTTTATTATTTTCCGTTATAACATGGTTATAACAGAAAATAATAGTTAAAGTGGCCTTTAGGGGTTAAAAATAATAAAAAAAACCCTCACCTTTTCCGCTTGTTCGCGCAGCCGGTGTCTTCTTTCTTCTTTCCCCTGCAAAAAGACCTTTGGTGGTGTCAGCGCGCTCACCACGTGGTGAGCGTGCTGACGTCACCGAAGGTCCTTTTTTTTTTAATTTTTAACCCCTAAAGGCCATTTAGTTTTTTTTAATTTTTAACCCCTAAAGGCCATTTTAACTATTATTTTCTGTTATAGCCATGTTATAGCGGAAAATAATAAAGGGAAGTTTGGGTAATTTTAACAGTTAAAATTATTTTGTTCGACTGCCTCAAACAGTTTGAGGCAGTCGATCAAAATCCCGGACGATTTTGAAATTCCCCCCGGACATTTTTTTAGGTCCCAAAAGTAGGACATGTCCGGGGAAAAGAGGACGTCTGGTCACCCTACATTTAGGTCAATGGTTCTGCAAAAATATGTGGGTGGCACATCCATATCTTGCCAATATGCGGACTGCAAAATACATTAGATATTGTGAATGTAGCCTCACAGTGTGTGGGTAAGGGCTCATTCACAGGACTGTAGTTTTTCCACAAAATTGCGGAACAGATGCAAACCCATTCATTTCAATAGGGCCATAAAAGATGCGGACAGCACACCGTGTGCTGTCCGCATCCGTTGTTCCATTCCGTGGCCCCACAAAAAAGATAGTGCATGTCCTATACTTGTCCGCGGACAAGTATAGGCATTTCTATAATGGGTCGCGGAATGCACAAGGGCAGCATCCTTGTTTTGCGGATCCGCGATTTGCGGGCCGCAAAACACGGCAAGGTTGTGTGAATGCACATTCAGGGACAATCACAGAAGGGCCAGAGGGGGACAAGGGTGATGGGTGGGGTAAAAAAAAAAATACCTAGTCAAATTCAGTGCCTGGCAGGGACAGTGGGCACACAGACCAGTTGTCCAGTTGTCACTCACTTCCTCCTGGTTGCTGGCTTGCTGGAGGCCTCACTCATTCAGCACCAAGTCTGAGATGCTGAACAGCTAGCTGAGGACCAGTCATGGGCGAAACTACAGAAGGGAGCGGGGCTAGTGGTATCGCTATAGTGTATATAGTGGCATAGGCCTGGCTAAGCTAATTTAAAACGCTTCATGACACTGTTCACAGGCTGTAAGGAGGCGGGGCCACGGCAGACTGAAGTAAGACAGTGAGACAAAGGTTGCCAGGGGGCCCCTTCTACGTTCTGGATGGAGTAATGAATGGTGAAGCAGGCGGCCCTGCTTCACCATTAAAATCAGCTGTCTTTGCGTCCTATGGACTCAAAAACAGTTGAGCTGGAGGGCCCCCTCACACTCTGGGCCCCTGTGCAGCTGAACCGGCTGCACAGGCAGTATGTCCACCCCTGCCCTAACCAACTGTTTGTGCAAACACATAGCTGTAGTTCACCTGACGGCCGTATGATGTCCGCAAAAATATGGATCCCTTTTTTTTTGCGGACAGTTCAACATGTCCGCACAAAAAAAAAAACGATATTCCGTTTTTTTGCGGACCCATAGACTTCAATAAGGCTATGTCCTGATTTTCACTGACAAATATAGGACATGTTTCATTTGTTTTGCGGAGCCATGGAATTAAAAAAATGAAAAGGTGAATGGGTCAGTATGTAATCCGCAAAAAAACGGATCCGCATTTTTGCGGACAACATACGGCCGTCTGAATGAGCCCTTAAAGTGCTGTTTATCGTTTGATCTGAGACCGTGTTCCAGAGTTGCGATACTTGCTTACTAATATGCAAATTAGGCATTTGATAAAACAAATGTGTCACAGTTGTCATTATTGCACCCATCCTCCGATCCTTTCTGTAGACAGCCCCCACCCTGCTTTGATTGACAGGGTCAGTCGATCATGGGCTGGGGGATGGGCTGGCCACAAAAAGGAGCAGACCATGGGTGACTGTGTGACTGGTACTTTCACTTTCACTTTGTGCCAGTCATCTAATAAGCCTCTAAACTACTGAGAGGTCATAAACAATTATTTAACCGAGTTCTTATCAGTAAGATAAGGATTGAGCTTTAATGAGTGTTTATAATCTCAGAGAGCACAGATAAGAAGTCCATCTGCTCCCCAGATGACAGAAAAGGCAAAAAATCCTCAGGCTGCTGCTAGAGTATGTCAGTTCTGTACAGAAAAAAAAGGATCCTATATTTTTTTTAATAAAGACCAATTGAAAAAAAAATGATTTTTAGCTCAAAATAAGTACAATGCAACAATAAAAAAATGCCTCTAAAGGTGTACATAACCTTTAAGAAAGATTTTGAACATTCTGTTTTCACTGTGTCATTATGGGGTATTGAGTGCAGAATGATGACAAAAAACTTGATTTTTTATTTTAGCACAAGGCTGCAACATCACAAAATAAAAAAAAAATTAAAGGGCCTGAAGACTTTCCTAATGCATTGTACATCTCTGACCTAATATCCTGATACATCCCTTCTTTCTTTGCTTTTATCATGTTTCCTCTTCACACAATCGCTTCAAGGACTTCCTCTGCACATCCCCCACACTCTGCAACTTTCTACTCCAACATGTCAAACACTTTTTCACCCCTACAGCCAAACTTTTAAAAGCAACTCAAAAACCCACCTGTTCAAGAAAGTCTACAACCTACAATAACTCTGCTTCTGACAGTATGTTACCATTTGAGCAGTTTCTGCCCTCACCTACTTTCGCCTCCCATTCCCCTAAGTCCTCTCCCACTCTGTACCAGTCTGTCACTTATTGGTTAGTTCATGTTTTTTGCACTTGTTTTCATATTTTATTATGTATGTTAACCCCTGTACATAAGTTAATTGCTCTGGAATGAATAGTGCTTTAAAATGAATTCTATGATCTTCTAAAATATTTTTTGTTTAGTCTCATCTATATTCAAGTGTCATTGAGTATCCATGAACACTCAGTGAGCTTAAAAACACCATCAAAACAACAATAACAGAAACGGAAGATGTGGGTGTGTTATCAAGCAATTGATCTGACATAGCGTGTGGTTTCCTGTGCAGATAATATAATGAGTAGGTAAATTGTGCACACCTGTTTTCTAAGAAATATTTAGACCTCATTCATATCAGTGTTTTGTACCAGTGATTGTCATCTAAAACCAGAAGTGTATCCTCCAACAAGCTACCCAGAGCGTATATTAGCTGGATATTAAAAGGTCAACCACTTTTTTTAGGGAGGGTTTACATATAGGTTTTTAATGGCACTTTTGTGCACTTTTTTATTTTTAGTGGCATTTCTTTTTCCCCTGTAAAAATACCAGCTCCAGATGTTAGCTGAAAGTCTATGGGAAATATTAAATCCAGGACACACAAGCGTTTATTTTTTAAAGCATTTTTGTTAATTAGGTGATTTTTTGGGGTCTGTTTTTGTTTAAAAAATGCATAAGTCAACTATAGTAAAAATGTGGCACATTTAACCATATTTAAAAGTAACCTTTATTGACTTCATAAATAAATAAAATAAGAAACACCTGTTAAAAATGAATCACACAAAAGAACCAAGAACTCTCCCCACAATAAATACATGCATAACTTGAAAAGTAACTCAAAAATAATTACCTGAATGTTGTACAGTACAGGCTGACTGTATCTACATGTCAACTCTATTCATTAATGTATATGGGCAGTCTTGGCTTGCTGTTAATGAGGATATTAATGATTGTCCTAGGAATGTCTTGCATCACTGAATGCACTTGCAAAATCATGCAAATCATCAAGATCCTCTGCTGGCAGCTCTTTTTGCAATTGCAACCAATGACATCCCAGGTCTAGTTTAAGCCACGTGGGCTTCTCATAGTAGCACGACCAACATGCGGCTTGACGTAGTCCTGTTAAAAAACAGCTCCTGGAACCCTTTGGAGAAATGGCCATACCACTTTTTTCTGATCAAATTAGTGTACTTTAAAGGGTAAAGTAACTTCATTTTTGAAAAACTGCATTAAGGCTGCAAGCTGTGACCCAATCAGAACCCATACCTATACATATAACCAGAGCTTTAATTTACCTGCAATTCATTTGTCTAGCTCCTGTGTGAGCCTGCAACACACTGAGAGTATCATGGCTCTTGATCTTTCCTCACAAAACTACAATCCTCACAATCCCTAGCTTTCCTGCTGTGAGTTTGTGCTTGTTCATGAGTGTTGATGATTACCGATTGGCTGCCTGATATTCCAGTCCAGACACACCCCCTCTGCTCAGTAATCACCAGCAACATTTAGCTAGAGAACTGATAGCAACACACAGAGCATGCTCGACCTAACAAAGGTTCAGAACTACAGGTCGATGCTTTGGTAATTTATGAGTAAACACCACGGGCATAGCTATAGGGGAAGCAGGCCCAAACTCAGAACGGACCCACCCTAGGACTAAAAGATTATATTGTCAGGGCCCTCAATTATAAAATAACATTATATACAGAGCCACTGTAGGAAACGGAGCAGCTGTGAGGCCTCGTCTGAGAGAGCTATCTTGGCTAGCCACAGGAGTGTGGGTTGCATGGAAACATGGGGTTGCAAAGAAGTTGCTGGGGGTCCCATTCAAAAATTTGTTGTGGGGCCAGTAATTTCTAGCTACACCACTGGGAAACACAATGGGTAGCAGAGGGAGAAAACTACTTTTATAACTACTGAATGGTAAATATGTGAAATTGACATTATATTAGGTAATTATTGATGATGAATTAGTCTAAAACATAAGTTATATTTATGGTAACCGGATAACCCCTTTATATAAACAGATGGGTCTGGCTACTGTACATTATGTCACCCCACACCATAATCGAGGAAGTAGGACCTGTGTGATGTTCCCTTAGGAAGGCCTCTTCATAACATTGCCCTTTTGGTCCAAAGCAGAACTCATCACTGAGGACAGGCCTCCATTCCAGCTTCCACTGCTGTGTTTTTGTGAACCATGATAGACTTTTGGAGCAATGGTGTGAGGTCAATGGAACACCTGGCTTGTAGACCAATAATGCTCAAATACCTTCTGATGGTTTGTGTAGACACTGTTTGCCGCACTAAGCTGGGGACGTGAAGTCCAGTTTCACTTACAGTACAGAAAGTTCACTATGCGCTATACTTCTAATGAAATAATCCTTTCATACAGAGGTTTTCCTCTGTGCAACTGGTTATTCAAGTTTGTCGTTGTTCTACCTACCATAGGGATACGCTAGATTAACTTCTTCCCAACCAGTAAATGGAGAGGGTGTCAAAGCTGCTGGATGCCTCCTGTTTAAACAGCAGCACCTTGGACTAAACTCCGAGATGGCGGTAATACCAATTGATGACTTTTAACCCTTCAGCAGCTGTGGCCAAACATGACCATGACATTAGAGGGAGCAAACACCCGGATGCTCACTTTCTGGTGTAATACAGGGTGTACTCCCGACGAGGATTGGCTGAGCTGAATGCAGTCTGCGCTGCTTCTGTCCTCCTGAATGAACAGAAGCTACCGAACATTAGTTCCTATGGAGCACCTGACTGTGAATATAATGATGAAAAGAAAATAATATATTTTTTCAAGGTTCAAGGTTTTTATTTTTTTTTAAATGTAAGAAAAACTATACATATGTGGTATTGAAGGCACAAGGAGAGGAAGAATACAGAGTGTGCTCAATATATATGTGGAACCTGCCTTTTCTGAATTTGTTGGCTTTTATGCCCCTGGCATAAATTGGAGTTAGGTGCTTGAAAATTCAAAGCGGTGTAAAAAAAAAAAGCCACTTGCAATTATTTTTTAAAAAGTTATCACACATGTTTGCGACTTTTTCACTACTTTTTCAGGCTCAAACTGAATCATAAATTTTCCCCTGACTGTCGAGTGCACTATGTTACAAGGACCAGTCTAAAATTTAATATAGGAATAAGATATGTTTAAATAATATATATCAAATAATATAATTATAAAATAATTGGATAAGTAAAATAATCCCCCAAACTTCATGGAATGTCCAAAAATATCAAAAGTTATGGTTTTTGCTGTAGGTGATAAATTTCATACAGCCTTTATTTTATATTGTATTGAATGTCTGTTATAATCCATGCTATACTCTGGTATATTAGTAGCATATATATGGTAAGACAATATAATATAAGGTATTCAGAATTTGTCTCCAACTTTGCACATCTCGAGGCTGAAATTTATTCCCATCATTCTTTGCAAAACAGCTCAAGCTCAGTCGGATTGGATGGAGAGCGTCTGTGAATAGCAATTCTCAAGTCTTGCCACAGATTCTCAATTGGATTTAGATTTGGGCCATTCTAACACATGAATATGCTTTGATCTAAACCATTCCATTGTAGCTCTAGCTGTATGTTTAGGGTAATTGTCCTCCTAGAAGGTGAACCTCTTCCCCAGTCTCAATTCTTTTGTACCCTCTACCAGGTTTTCCAGGATTGCCTGTATTTAGCTCCATCTATCTTCCCATCAACTCTGACCAGCATTTTGTTTAGGCGTATCAGAGTACAGGGGGCTGAATACAAATGCACGCCACACTTTTTAGACATTTATTTATTAAACATTTTGAAAATGATGTATCATTTTCTTTTCACTTCACACACATTTGCTACTTTGTGTAGGTCTATCTAGAGTTCAAGAAGGACCTGGATGTTTTTCTGGAGGGTAATAATATTACAGGTTATAGTTACTAGAGAGGGGTCGTTGATCCAGGGAGTTATTCTGATTGCTTGATTGGAGTCGGGAAGGAATTTTTCCCCCTAAAGTGAGGAAAATTGGCTTCTACCTCACAGGGGTTTTTTTTGCCTTCCTCTGGATCAACTTGTAGGAAAACAGGCTGAACTGGATGGACAGATGCCTTTTTTCGGCCTTACAAACTATGTTACTATGTTACATAAAACTCCAATAAAGTACATTTAGGTTTGTGGATGTTACATGAAAAATTGTGAAAAACTTCAATGCAGAATTGTTCTGCTTGGTTACTCATACTACCCGCTCAATCTGAATCTCATCTTAGCGTGCATCTTAGCTGTTCACAGCATTCTGTGGTTGTCCCTTGGCATGCTCGCTGTGTGGTGAAACTGCATTTTAAATGAGCCTGTGCAGGCACCTCTTTTGATGCACTTTGTAGCAATCACTGGCCTTTAGGTATACTGCTCTGTGTCTTGCAAAGACTTGTAGTTTGATGAGAACAAGTTGTAATAGGCTTTAGCTTGCCAGTTAGTCTGCATAGTTTGAGTTTTGCCATATTATTCCCAATATGACGGACCATTGGAATGTAAAATTAAAGGGGTATTCCCATCTCAGACACAGATAGCATGTCGCTGGGATATGTCATCAATGCCAGATAGATGCAGGTCCCACCTCTGGGACCCACTCTTATCTCCAGAATGTGCCCTCCAAAGTGAAGAAGAGTGCACAGCACAAGCATGGCCACAGCACACCAAGCTGCTTGCCTATTGCAGATTCAGTCATCCCAGCCTGGTGCAGGTCTACAATTTTGTTTTTGGTGTCCATTCGACAGCTCTTTGGTCTTAGTGGAGTTTGGAGTGTGACTGTTTGAGGTTGTGGACAGGTGTCTTTTATACTGATAACAAGTTCAAACAGATGCCATTACTACATGTAATGCGTGGAGGACAGAGGAGCCTCTTAAAGAAGAAGTTACAGGTCTATGAGAGACAGAAATCTTGCTTGTTTGTAGGTGACCAAATACTTATTTTCCACCATAATTTGCAAATAAATTCTTTAAAAATCAGCCAATTTGATTTTCTGGATTTGTTTTCTCATTTTGTCTCTCATAGTTGAGGTCTACCTATGATGTCAATTATAGGCCTCTCTCATCTTTTTAAGTGGGATAACTTGCACAATTGGTGGCTGACTAAATACTTTTTTCCCCACTGTATCTAGCAGTGATGACATATCCTAGCGTTATACCATCAATGTCTGAGATGGGAATAACCCTTTAAGTAGTAAACAAAAACAGTGCTAAACAAACCAGAATAAGTTTTATATCTTAGATTCCTTAACCCCTTCCAAATTGAAAATAATTTACTCCATTTGGAGTAAATTACCAGAGAGCAGAGACACCAAGGAAACCAACAAGGGACCAATTAGAGTGGTCATTTGCCTACAAGTCCTCCAATTGATTAGTCTCTGCAGACTAACCAATTGGAGCACTTTAATGTGAAAATGCCAGTTTCTGAAATCGGGTAAGACCCCAAGTGCCCCCAAGTACCCCTGATATTTATATTGCCCCCAGTAATTCAGTGGCCCCCAAAATGCCCCCCAGATGCCCCCATTGCCTACTGATGCCTCTTGCAGCCTGATCCTCTCTACCAGAATTGATGGCAGCAGCTCAGGAACGAAGCCGCTGCCATCAGCAGAGAGTGTTTGCTATAACTTACAGCTGACACTCTGCTGCTATGCCTGAAATTGGTACTGGCACCAATCTCAGCCATTTAACCTCATCGAAACCGTGCATCCATGTGGTTGAGCTCCCTCTCTGTTCTATCTGGCCACTGCAGTTGATGCGATGGCAGCGACCTGATGGTTGCCATGGCGACCAGACACCTTACAAAGGCTTTCGGGCTGCCATGTACCTAAGGTCGATCAGACCCTGTACAGACTGTACAGTGCATTGCAATACATGACTATTGCAATGCACTGTATAGCCATCAGGCCCAATGGATCTTCAAGATCCAAATGGGTCTTGATAAATTAAAACAAAAGTATAAAAAAAAAAGTTAAAAAAGTGTAAAAAAGAGTAAGAAATAAATAAAAAATAAAGTAAAAATTTAATAAAAATGGGCTTTTCTCATATCAGTTCATTTATTTCATAAAAAATTGAAATAAATAAAATATCTAGATCATAATTGGTATCGCCGCATCCATTACGACCTGATCTATGGAGGTTTCGTGTTTCTAATCCCACGCGGTGAACGCTGTAAAAAATAATGTAGAAAACAATGACGGAATTGCTGTTTTTGTCACCTCACCTCCACAAAAAATAAATTACAAAGTTATAGACTTTAGTATATGACGATGCAAAATATATTTATTTTTAACACAAAAGTGATTTTATGCTGAAAAAAGAGTAAATCATAAAAAAACTATATAAATTTGGTATCACCATAACTGTATCAACCCACAGAATAAAATTATGATATTATATTTACTGCACGAGGACCCCCAGAAAAAATAAAAATAAAAACAATGACACAATTGCCATTTTTACCAATTCACCTCCACAAAAAATGTTATAAAAAGTGATCAAAAATACTTATGTACCCTAAAATGATATCAATAAAAACTACAGCCCTTCCCGCAAAACACAATCCCTCACACAGCTACATTGGTGAAAAAATAAAAAAGTTATGGATTTTAGTATATGACGATGTAAAATATAATTTTTTTTCAAACTCAAAAGTGAATTTATGCTGAAAAAGGAGTAAAACATAAAAAACTATATAAATTTGGTATTGCGATAACCGTATCAACCCACAGAATTAAATTATCATATCATATTTACTGCAAGAGGAACCCCATAAAAAAAATAAAAAAACCCTGACATAATTGCCATTTTTACCTAATTCACTTCCTCCAAATATGTTATAAAAAGTGATCAAAAAGACTGCATAACAAATTGTTGTGTGCATTCTCCTGTTAGACCTTATGTGAAAATAAAAAAATGTAGGGATAAAGCAACATTATATTGGAAATAAAAGGTAATAAATTCTATGAAACACTTGTTGGGTCAAAACATTAAAGGGGTTGTCCGAGTTATTTTTTTGTTCTTTGTATGTTTCTAACTTGTCAGGTATAACAACTTTCCCATATACTTTGTGTTTCTAAAGCTGCTGGTTCCTCAGAGTTGACTGAGGGTCACATGACCTGTGATGTCAGCTTATCTCTCTGGTCTGTGATGTTTCGTGCACAAGCCTCAGAGATCAGATAACAGTCTGTACACGAGACGTCACTGGCCACGCCCCCTTTCTTTGCCATGCTGCTATCTGCTCTCTCCCTGGATTCCTTCAGATAAAACATTAACCCCTTCAGCCAGAACACACTGAGGGCTCAAGGCTTTACAACAAATAGTTGCTGCAGCAGTGAGAGGAGACAAATGCTGGGCAAGGAGCTATAGAGGAATTGTATTGTACAAGAACAGGTAGGGAGAATTTCCTGTGTGTATCAGCAGTGTCATTGTACAGCTGGGACTTTTAGTCCTACACATACAACATGCTGCTGAGTATTCCAGAAGGCAGACATGTCACTCAGCACTTGTATTCACTGCCTTTGCAGAGAAGGGGGAGGGGCTGAGATTGTTGTTATTGCATGTAAACAAAGGCCAGAAGAGAACCAGGGAAATGAGGAAATATAGATTTTTTTTGCCTAAAACTTGCTGAACTTAGTTATATATTGCTGCCCATCAGATTTACAGTGCTATATATTTTTTTTCATAACTTGGAAAACCCCTTTAAGTTCACCACTATATTTTTTCCTTGAGGGATGTAGTTTCCAAAATGGGATCAATTTTGGAGGTTTTCCTTTAGGGGTACCTCAGGGTTTCTTCAAATGTGACATCAAAATTGAAGGCGCTGTTTACTAGAGAAACAGAGAAGGGCACACAATAGGTGTCTCCTTAATTGGAGGCTCACCTTAAGCGGTTGTGGTATTTTATAGGCACAACACTATTGAAGGCTTATCGAAAGGAGCTTTTCCTCCCAGAGGTACAGGGACAGTATGCAGCCACTGATGTAAGCCTCCTTAGATGAGTCCGCCTGGAGTCCTTATGGAGAAGTATCAAGTAGTGTAGATAGAATCCCGACAAGATGCAATTGGAAATATTCAACAATTTATTTCAGCATACATACAACACGTTTCAGGGAGAGCAGCTCCTCTTCTTCAGGTACAAACTGCTTGATACATTCACAATACACACAGGTATATATATACACAAGCATATTAACCCCAAAAAGGTCAGTGGGCAGGTCCCCAAAAGTCTGGGGTCATCCCCAAAAATTAGCATATAAACATACTCAGCAAAATGACTTAATAACATGGTAGGTGAAAGGTTAACATGAAACCAGATGGAATAAAGTGCGATCCGCTGTATTTCAAGTTTAATATAATTTGTTTACAATAAAATAAATGAATAGACATTTGGCCAAAAGAATAGTCACATGATCGCATGGCGGGTCACGTGATCTAGCTGCGATCACGTGACCCCCTGCCCCCTGGCACAGAGAGCTCATAGTGAGCCGGGATGGAAGGAGGCTGGAGGCGATCACATGATCGCAAAGGCGGTCAAGTGACTCAGCCCCAGTCATGTGACGCATCTGTAACCTAGCAGCTGGGACGCCACAACACTAGAAAGAGTGAGAGGCTGCGTCCTGGGTGCAGAGAGGAGCGCTAGCATAATTAAATTGCGGATAGCCGGCTGATTCATTAGATGTATAAATAATTAGATAGTAACATGATGGATATTTTATAAAACTAACATAATTAAGCATATAAGAACAGAATTAATGCATAATGGTGATGGGAAATAAATAAATAAATAATTATTTAAATAAATACATAATGGTGATGGAAAATAAATAGATAATTAATTAAATAAATACATGATAAAGCCAACATAAATATACTGAGGTGAATTTAAAAATAGTTACTGAAGAATAAACAAGATAAATTAGAACATAGAGGATTGAAAATATGGGGTTAAAAAGATATATATCAATCAAGGCACTTATAATAATAAAAAGTACTAATAAAAAGGATAAATCAGATACTAAAAAGGCTTGAGAAAGGCTCATATGGGCCAAAACATCGCTATTTGCTGCATGATTTGCTGTGAACTGCTATGATGAATTTATAAATAAAATCACACTATTGCATGGACTAATGGAGTGCTGCAGACCTTTGTTATATTTTGTTGCCATATGTTGCAATAAAATTCGTACTATAATGACCTTTCTTAGTGGCCACTGCGGACTTTGTCAGGCAGTTATACTGGGATAGACCTTTATCTCTCTCTCGAACGCTGCATCTACAATTTTCGGAGGGTATCCTTTCTGCAGGATACCTGATATGCCAGCTGAACAAAATACTTTCATTCAGAATAGCATTAGATTCATATTGACGCATAATGTGTTCACGTTTGAGGGTAATATTTATTTGCAAACAAGGGGGACCGCTATGGCGACAATTTGCGCCAAGCTTTGCCAACCTGTTTAGGGGTCGCTTCGAAGAAGAATGGGTCTATAGTTCAGAGTATTGGTTGAATAATAACATTGTTTTTTTAGTGAAGATATATTGATGATCTTATTTTCATTTGGAATGGCGATGAGTCTTTACTAACCTCCTTTATAAAAACTCTTAATGGCTCAGACCGGGGCATAAAACTAACAGGTACTAGTAACCCCCAGCAAATTGAATATCTAGACTTAGAACTAAGCTCAATAGGACAAGAAATAGTTACATATACCTATTTCAAAAAAGTCGATTGCAATAGCTATTTGGACTTTTCCAGGACGCATTACAAAAAATGTTTAGATACACTTGGCGTTTCCTAGTCCCACTCACGAGGAGGGGGAGAGATAGAGAAACAAAAGGTCGCACAATCGTGTAAAACGTTTTTAAACTTATTACAATACGGTATTTCCAAAAAGTGGAGGCTCACCTTTTGTGGTTGCGCTATAGGCACAACACTATTGAAAGCATACAGAAATTATACAGGCTTGGTTCCAACAGATGCAGCCGCAGAAAGAGGTTCTTGTAATCGGGATGCCAAGTGGTTCCATCAAGCGTAATAAATGTAAAAGGAACTTTCCGCTTTCAGGCGCAAATGATGCAGGTCCAAGCTTCCCAGGATTTAATTTGGCAATATTTTATTACCAACATGGAGGTGCACATAAAAACTACGCGTTTCCGGGAATACCACGTCCCCTTCATCAGGTTACAATCATTATAAAACACAGAAATGACATACAAACATTTATAGAGTGTGTACATAGCCCAAAAACTGCCAAAAGCAGCATCAGGGAGGCGGTACCAATAGATTGAATATTCATGAGGAGCTCAGTAACAGTGAGGACTACTGGACTGGGTTATAATAAATGGTAAAACATAAACCCTAAATTAAAACATATAGATAGATCATTAAAAATCCTAATGGATGATATAAAAACGAGCGCTATTAATATTATTTAGTAAAAGTAAAAATAAAAATAAAGCGCTAGTCACGTGATCGGCTCTTGGAACGCACATCGAGTCACGTGATCGATATATGGAACGCAGCCCCATGTGGAGGAGGCTTCCAATGTAAAAACACGGGCGTGTTTCTGAGCTCCTCATGAATATTCAATCTATTGGTACCGCCTCCCTGATGCTGTTTTTGGCAGTTTTTGGGCTATGTACACACTCTATAAATGTTTGTATGTCATTTCTGTGTTTTATAATGATTGTAACCTGATGAAGGGGACCTTGTATTCCTAGAAACACGTAATTTTTATGTGCACCTCCATGTTGGTAATAAAATATTGCCTAATTAAATCCTGGGAAGCTTGGACCTGCATCATTTGCGTCTGAAAGCAGAAAATTCCCTTTTGCATCACAAAAAATGTAAGGTAACATTCCTTTTAGCCAGAGTGAGATGAAATTGCTCCTTAGATAGTAACTTTATTTCCCAGAGTGAGGTTATACACACGAGATTCCTACGGAAAGGATACCCTCCGAAAATTCTAGAGGCAGCATTTGAGAGAGCTAAAGGTCTATCCCTGTAAAACTGCCTGACAAAGTCCGCAGTGACCACCAGTACCCCTAAGAAAGGTCATTATAGTACGAATTTTATTACAACATATGGCAACAAACATAATAATATTAGAAGAATTTTGTCTAAAAACTGGTAACTTCTAAAAAGGGATCCCCATCTAAGGGAACTTTTAGGAGAAAATGGCTATTGATTAGCTTAAAGTCAAAGGGTAGGTGCAAACTTCTACGTTTTCACCCTTTACCGTATATAAAAAAAGGAATGTATCTAGTGATGATTGAGCACCCTGATGGTCGGGTGTTCGGGTGCTCTGGCCGAACACTAGGTGGTGCTCCAGTGCTCGGCCGAGCACCCGAGTATAATGGAAGTTAATGGGTGAAGACCAGGCACCCCCTGCTCAGATGAGGGGAGGGTGTCTGGTCCATAGGGAAACATCAGAAAATGGTGGAAACACCACAGAAATGGTTAGGGAACAGCATGGGGAGGATGTCTGGATGCATCTTGGACACCGAAGTCGCTGCTATTAACGCTGATGGCTGACAATTACGCCACTTTTACGGAATGACAAAAATACCCCCCAAAACCCAAGATAACATCGATTTTACAGTAAATATTGTTAGGAAACATAGAATTACTTGTACGTTAAGCGCAAGTGCTGCCAAAAATTACACGGATGAGGCATTCCCATACAATTGGTATATCATATAAAGGAGGGCCTCATTCACATTGTGGTATAATTGTGGGACTCCGACACTCATAAAACCTATGCACTAAGGGAAAGGGCTGCCAAAAATTACAAGGAACAGGCATTTCAATACCCCCTTTATTACACATAAAAGAGTGCATCAGACACACCCTTGAAAAATTATGATTGATGGCCTGCTGCTGACACGCAAAAACAATGGTGGTGACGTGCTGCTGCTGAGCTGACCGTGTTAAAAATTATGGATGACATGCTTCTGCTGAGTTGACCGTCTAAAAAATTAAGGGTGACACGCTGGTGCCGATCAAACTGTCCCAAATTTAAGGTTGACACGCTGCTGCCAAGCAGAACGTCCAAAAATTTACAGGTGACATGCTGCTGCTCATCAAACTGTCCCAAATTTAAGGTTGACACACTGCTGCCCATCAAACTGTCCCAAATTTAAGGTTGACACGCTGCTGCCCATCAAACTGTCCCAAATTTAAGGTTGACACGCTGAGAAGAGGAAGGGGTACATGATAATACAGTGTATTCAATACACCCTAAAAGCCAGATTTAAGGTTCCTTCATGTTAAGCCGCTTTCCTCTGGTGGAGTAGAGAAGTCAGGGGCAATCCAGGCCTTGTTCATTTTGATGAGCGTCAACCTGTCAGTTGACAGGCGGATGCGCTTATCAGTAATTATGCTCCCAGCGGCACTAAATACCCACTCAGACAAAACGCGGGCGGCAGGGCAGGCCAGCACCTCCTAGGCGTAGAGCGCCAGTTCATGCCACATGTCCAGCTTAGACACCCAATAATTATACGGCACAGAGGGATCGCTGAGGACTTTGACATGGTCAGCTAGGTACTCCTTTACCATCTTCCAAAACTTTTCCCTCCTTGTCACACTAGGCCGCTCATCAGGGTGAGGGTGCTGGCGGGGTGTCATAAAACTGTCCCAGGCCTTGGAGAGTGTCGCCCTGCCTTTTTTGGAACTGCTGTGCTTTCCCCTTGTCTCCCCTCCTCGGGTGACCAAGGAACTACATACTCTGCCGCCAGCGTTGTCAGATGGAAATTTGTGGAGCAATTTTTCGACAAGGGCCTTCTGGTATTGCAACATTTGTCCTCTCCACCACGGAAATGAGAGATGGGATGTTCTGTTTGTAGCGGGGATCGAAAAGGGTGAACAACCAGTAATCGTTGTTGCCTAATATGCGTATAACGCGAGGGTCACGGGAAAGGCAGCATAGCATGAAGTCAGCCATGTGTGCCAGAGTCTCAACAGACAAGGCTTCGTCCTCCCCACCAGGAGCATGACTCTCAATATCCTCCTCGTCCTCTTCCTCCTCTTCAGCCCATCCACGCCGAAGAGATGGTGTAAACGTGGTATGGCTACCCTGTGTAGTGGGGGCAACCGTCTCCTGCTCCTCCTCCTCCAATTGGCGCTGAGAAGACGAATCAAGGGTGGTCTGGCTATCACCCTGTGTAGGGTCTTCCCCCATTTCCACCTCTTCCACACGCAGAGCATCGGCTTTTATTGTGAGCAGCGAGCTTTTTAGTAGACACAGAAGTGGGATGGTTACTCTGATAATTGCATTATCGCCGCTCACCATCTGTGTAGATTCATCAAAGTTGCGTAACACCTCACAGAGGTCAGACATCAATGCCCACTCATCGCTTGTGAAGAGCGGACTAGAAAGGCGCGACCGTGTTGCAGCTGGTATTCTACTACTGCTCTCTGCTGCTCACAAAGCCTGCTCAACATGTGGAAGGTGGAATTCCATTGCGTGCTCAGGTCGCACAGCAGTTGGTGAGCCAGCAACCACAAGCGCTGCTGCAGCGTTTCCAGGCCGGCTGAAGCTGTCGGTGACTTGCGGAAATGGGCACACAGGCGACGCACCTTCATCTGTAGCTGAGGCAAATTGGGGTAGGTTTTCAGAAACTGCTGAACCACTAAGTTGAATACATGGGCCAGGCATGGTATGTGTGGGAGGTTGTCCAGCTCCAAAGCCGCTACCAAGTTGCGGCCGTTATTGGATACAACCATGCCTGGCTGTAGGTTGACTGACAAGAGCCACAGCTCAGCCTGTTCCCTTATGCCATGCCACATCTCTGCGGCGGTGTGCTGTTTGTCACCCAGGCAAATAAGCTTACCGACTGCTTTGCTACACTGCTTCCTCCAGCTACTGACAGAAGTCTGAATGGTGCTGCAAGATGGCAATTCTGCATGGGAAGAAGTGGAGGAGGAGGTGGAGGAAGAGAAGGAGGGGTTGCAGCCGCTACTGTAGGTGGCAGCGGAAATTCGGATGGAAGTAGGGCCCGCAATCCTCGGCGTGGGTAGCACCTGTGCCATCCCAGGGTATGACTCGCTCCCAGCATCCACAACGTTCACCCAGTGTGCCTTCAGGGAAATGTAGCATCCCTGGCCACAAGCGCTTGTCCATGTGTCAGTTGTTAAGTGGACCTTGCCAGTAACTGCGTTGGTCAGGGCACGGGTTATGTTTCTAGACACTTGCTGATGTAAGGCAGGGACGCCACACCTGGAAAAATAGTGGCGGCTGGGGACTGCGTAACGAGGGACAGCCGCCGCCATCAGGCTGCGAAAGGCCTCGGTGTCCACCAGCCTAAACGGCAACATTTCCAGGGCCAGCAACTTGGAAAGTTGCGCGTTGGAGCTGTGGCCTGTGGGTGGGTAGCAGGGTATTTGCGCTTGCGTTAAAATGCTGGGGTAAGGACATTTGAACGCTGCACTGGGACATTGAAGTGGACGTGCTGGCTGATGGTTCCTGTTATGGCCCAGGTGCAGGGCGGGAGGCATCTGGGCCTGTGTCTTGGACAGCAGGTAACAGAGGGGAAGAGGAAGCAGTGGTGTGACCTGCAGACGCAGATCGTGGACCCAGGTGTTCGGCCCACCTTTTAGGGTGCTTTGCTGCCATGTGGCGGATCATGCTGGTGGTGGTCAGGTTGTGGGTGTTTACGCCCCTGCTCATCTTGGTAAGGCACAGGCTACAAAGTACAAACCGTTTATCGTCAGCACTTTCCTCAAAAAAACGCCAGACTGCGGAACACCTAACCCTTGGCAAGGGAGCTTGCCGCAAGGGGCTGCTCCGGGGAACAGTTGCGGGCCTGGTTGGCGTGGCCAGCCTTCTCCTTTTTGACACCCCACTGCCTCTTCCAGCCTGTTGCGGTGCTGCGGATCCCTCCCCCTCTGTACTGCTGTCCTCGCTCGGCTTGCCATCTTCCCAGGTTGGGTCAGCTATTTCATCGTCCACCACCTCCTCTTCCACATCCTCACTCTGGTCCTCCTCCTGACATGGTGAACTAACAAGAACCTGACTTAACTGCGTCTCATCCTCATCCACGTCTTGAGACACTAATTGCGCTTGACTTATTGGCAACTGTGCCTCATCATCATCATGCACCTCGTGAGACGCTAGTTGCCGGTCCTTCCGTCATGGTCTTCAGACTGTGTTTGCTCAATAGGTTGGGAATCAGGGCACAATATCTCCTCATGTCCACTTCAAGCGGCCTTGGCGAGAGGTCCGGGCCAAGGAACGGTGATAAAAAAAGCTACTCGGAATATCCGAATGTGGGATAAGTTCTTTGCCCAGACTCTGCATGGTGGGAGGATGATGGATCAGGGTGAGGATGCGGTTGCCCAGACTCTTGGCTACTGAGACTGGACTTTGTGGAAGAGGGGGTGGTGCTTAACCGACTGGAAGCATTATCAGCTGAAATCCAACCGACTACCTGCTCGCACTGTTGTGTCTTGCGCCACCCTGCAAACTGTGACATGAAGCTAGGAGTTTTGGATGACTTTGTTTTTTGGGCTCTGCCAGCAGGCACAGTTTCCCCGCGCCCAGAGCCATGGCCTCTGCGTTCACCATCAGCAGCACGCCTACTTCCCTGTCCCTTAGTGCTCGCCTTGCGCATATTGTATAGTATATATGCAACTTGGTCACAACTACAGTAGTGCAGATTTTTATTAACTGTATGATCAGAAAAATTTAAACGAATGTCCAATATTCTGAATGCGCAAACGTTATAGAGCAGCCGCAAATGAGGAAATGCGGCCTAAATTAACAATATTAAATGTAACAATGGATGAAAGCTACATAGACTTTTGAACAGTTGTAATATGCTGTGCACCTAGCGTAACTGACAGGGCACACTTGGGTTTTTTTTTCCACCCCCCCCAAAAAAAAGACGTATTTCACAATGGACTTTGGTCTTTTTGGAACAGAAACAATCTTTCTACCTACCCAAATCCTATCCCTATAGTTTAATTCCTTCCTTGGGCAAGTTATACTGCACACGCAAATGAGGAACTGCGGTCTAAATTATCGGTATTAAATGTAACAACGGATGTCAGCTACATAGACTTTTGAATGGTTGTAATACGCTGTGCACCAAGCGTAACTGACAGGGCACACTTGGGTTTTTTTTTCCACCCCCCCCAAAAAAAAGACGTATTTCACAATGGACTTTGGTCTTTTTGGAACAGAAACAATCTTTCTACCTACCCAAATCCTATCCCTATAGTTTAATTCCTTCCTTGGGCAAGTTATACTGCACACGCAAATGAGGAACTGCGGTCTAAATTATCGGTATTAAATGTAACAACGGATGTCAGCTACATAGACTTTTGAATGGTTGTAATACGCTGTGCACCAAGCGTTACTGACAGGGCACACTTGTTTTTTTTTTTCCACCCCCCCAAAAAAAAGCAGACGTATTTCACAATGGACTTTGGTCTTTTTGGAACAGAAACAATCTTTCTACCTACCCAAATCCTATCCCTATAGTTTAATTCCCTTATTGGGCAAATTAAACTGCAGACGCAAATGAGGAACTGCGGTCTATATTATCGGTATTAAATGTAACAACGGATGTCAGCTACATAGACTTTTGAACGGTTGTAATACACTGTGCACCTAGCGTTACTGACAGGGCACACTTGTTTTTTTTTTGCCACCCAAAAAAAAAGCAGACGTATTTCACAATGGACTTTGGTCTTTTTGGAACAGAAACAATCTTTCTACCTACCCAAATCCTATCCTCATAGTTTAATTCCCTCCTTGGGCAAATTAAACTGCACACGCAAATGAGGAATTGTGGCCTAAATTATCGGTATTAAATGTAACAACGGATGTCAGCTACATAGACTTTTGAATGGTTGTAATACGCTGTGCACCTAGCGTTACTGACAGGGCACACTTGTTTTTTTTTTGCCACCAAAAAAAAAAACAGACGTATTTCACAATGGACTTTGGTCTTTTTGGAACAGAAACAATCTTTCTACCTACCCAAATCCTATCCCTATAGTTTATTTCCCTCCTTGGGCAAATTAAACTGCACATGCAAATGAGGAACTGTGGCCTAAATTATCGGTATTAAATGTAACAATGGATGTCAGCTACATAGACTTTTGAACGGTTGTAAAACGCTGTGCACCTAGCGTTACTGACAGGGCACACTTGGGTTTTTGTTTTTTGTGCCACCCTAAAAAAAAGCAGACATATTTCACAATGGACTTTGATCTTTTTGGAGCAGAAACAATTTTTCTACCTACCCAAATCCTATCCCTATACCCCTCTAGTGTTACTGACAGGGCACACTTGGGTTCTTTTTGACAAAAAAAAAACAAAACAAATGCAGAAGGATTTAACAATGGACTTTTGTGTCTTTTGAACAATGATACTAACCCTGCCTATAGAAATTCTATACCTACACAAGTCCCTCCTTGCGCAAATGTTATACAGCAAGATGCAAAAGAAGTACTGCGGGCTTAACAGCAGAAATTATAGCAAAGTATGTCATGTATATAGTATGCAGAGAGTATCCTACAGCATGCAGCAGCAGCAGCACATGTGGCATTAATGGCAGGCCACCTTTAAACACCCCAAAAATAATAAAATATTGGTTTGTGCCAGATATAATAGCCCTTAAAAGGCTTTTGTCTTTTTTGAACGATTTCTATCCCTGCCTAGCGTGCTTCTCTCCCTACACTGTCTGACCCTGGTTGCAGCAGCTGTTCCTGGCTCAGTATGCGCCGGTCACATGTCACCGGGTGCTTTATAGTACTCGATGACGCGTTCCCGGCCATCCAATAAGTGTAATGCCAGTAGCTAAGATGGCTACTGGCATTACACTGAATACCGCGTGGTCCCGAGCACTGCCATGTTCGGCCAAATAGTGTATTTGGCCGAACATGTTCGCTCAACACTAAATGTATCACAAAAGAGTAAGTGAAGGGCACTTAATATATCTGGAAATATCATCGATCTGTAGAGGTAATAATCTATAAATGAAACAAATATTTCACACGGAGCATATTAGTATTAAAAACGTTCCTTTAATGCCCTCAATGTATTTCCCAAGATAGTAGTAATAGATAAACACAATTTAAAATAAATAACAATTGATCATATTTTTGTATAAAAGCAAGCAAAACAAAAAAAACTCATAAAAAATAATATATATAAAAAATATGTATATATAAAATAAGAGAAGTACAGCCGTAGTCCACGGTTACTGTTGAGGTAAGTGAGTATATTGGTGAGTATATTAGTCATAAGTACACTGTTCCAGTGGGTAAATATATTGCTATATTTTAAACCAACCCGTTATATACACACACTAATAGGGCACTTATATCATTATAATTATATCATATAGATTATTGTGGATATTATTAGCTGTAGTGTACCAATTAATTAATCTAATAGGGCTCTGCCTTGTAAATACTAATATATAGTCTTATATATCCAGCAATCACTATGACATCACAATGCACTTGGCAAGGGGTTAGTAGATCAACAGTTAGTGTTGTCAATAATATCCACAAAGCATATAGCTAGTTACTTTACCCATCCTCGGCGTGCATGATGTATTAGGCGCCTCTTGCTGTGGGTGGATAGCATGGAGTCACTTGCGGCGTCCCGCGTGACTCAACACGTGGTAATATGTCTGGTCATGTGATCGCTACGGCAGGTCCTGAAAGGTAAAAGCAAGTACTCCAATTGAAGGTCCTGGAAAGGAACAGCGCTTTGAATCCTAGGATAACATTCTTGTATTAACATAATATGCGACTTTTGCTGCATTCCGGATGTTAGCTCTTATTCAATGTTGACATGTGGCCAGTTCACCTTAGCTTTGTTGTGTACCAGCCGCGTTTCGGAGCGCCTGCTCCTTCATCAGTGGTGACAGGGAACTTTTACCATCTTAACTGTCGCTCATATTCAGAAGGGCAAAAACTTTGACAAACATCTTGGCACCAAGCAAATTAAGACCACCCCTGCAGATTGCAATAAATAATCCTGATGGTTTATGTTCTTTGAAGTCGCCAGGGAGTTATAAATACAATCTATCCAGATGTCTTTGGCTCCTCTCTGCACCCTGGATGCAGCCTCTCACTTTCTACTGTTGTGGCCCCCCGAGCTCTCTGTGCCGGGAAGGGGGGGGAGGGGAGGGTCACGTGATCGCAGCTAGATCATGTGACCCGCCATGTGATCATGTGACTATTCTTTTGGCCAAATGTCTATTCATTTATTTTATTGTAAACAAATTATATTAAACTTGAAATACAGTGGATCGCACTTTATTCCATCTGGTTTCATGTTAACCTTTCATCTGTCATGTTATTAAGTCACTTTGCTGAGTATGCTTATATGCTAATTTTTGGGGATGACCCCAGAGTTTTGGGGACCTGCCCACTGACTTTTTTGGGGTTAATATGCTTATATATATCTATCTATATATAGTATTCGGTCCCCTGGAACTTTTCAACCTTTTGCCACATTTCAGGCTTCAACAAACAAAAAGATATAACATTTTACATTTTTGGTGAAGAATCAACAACAACAATTGTGAAGTGGAATGAAATTTATTGTATCATTTAAACTTTTTTGTAATAATAAAACTGAAAAGTTGGGCGTGCAAAATTATTCGGCCCATTTACTTTCAGTTCAGAAAACTCACTCCAGAAGTTCATTGAGAATCTCTGAATGATCCAATGTTGTCCTAAATGACTGATGAAGATAAATAGAATCCACCTGTGTGTAATCAAGTCTCTGTATAAATGCACCTGCTCTGTGATAGTCTCAGGGTTCTGCATCATGAAGACCAAGGAACACACCAGACAGGTCTGTGATACTGTTGTGGAGAAGTTTAAAGCCGGATTTGGATACCAAAAGATTTCCCAAGCTTTAAACATCCCAAGGAGCACTGTGCAAGCGATCATATTGAAATGGAAGGAGTATCAGAACACTGCAAATCTACCAAGATTCGGCCGTCCCTCTAAACTTTCATCTCAAACAAGGAGAAGACTGATCAGAGATGCAGCCAAGAGGCCCATGATCACTCTGGATGAACTGCAGAGATCTACAGTTGAGGTGGGAGAGTCTGTCCATAGGACAACACTCAGTCGAACACTTCACAAATCTGGCCTTTATGGAAGAGTGGCAAGAAGAAAGCCATTTCTCAAAGATATCCATAAAAAGTCTCGTTTACAGTTTGCCACAAGCCACCTGGGAGACACACCAACCATGTGGAAGAAGGTGCTCTGGTCAGATGAAACCAAAATCGAACTTTTTGGAAACAATGCAAAACGATATGTTTGGCGTAAAAGCAACACAGCTCATCACCCTGAACACACCATCCCCACTGTCAAACATGGTGGTGGCAGCATCATGGTTTGGGCCTGCTTTTCATCAGCAGGGACAGGGAAGATGGTTAAAATTGATGGGAAGATGGATGGAGCCAAATACAGGACCATTCTGGATGAAAACCTGTTGGAGTCTGCAAAAGACCTGAGACTAGGACGGAGATTTATCTTCCAACAAGACAATGATCCCAAACATAAAGCAAAATCTACAATGGAATGGTTCAAAAATAAACGTATCCAGGTCTTAGAATGGCCAAGTCAAAGTCCAGACCTGAATCCAATTGAGAATATGTGGAAAGAGCTGAAAACTGCTGTTCACAAACGCTCTCCATCCAACCTCAAAGAGCTCGAGATGTTTTGCAAGGAAGAATGGGCAAGAATTTCAGTCTCTAGATGTGCAAAACTGATAGAGACATACCCCAAGTGACTTGCAGCTGTAATCGCAGCAAAAGGTGGCGCAACAAAGAATTAATGCAAGGGGGCCGAATAATTTTGCATGCCCCACTTTTCAGTTTTATTATTACAAAAAAAGTTTAAATGATCCAATAAATTTCGTTCCACTTCACAATTGTGACCCACTTGTCTGTGTGTATTGTGTATGTATCAAGCAGTTTGTACCTGAAGAAGGGGATCTGCTCTCCCCAAAACGCGTTGTATGTATGCTGAAATAAATTGTTGAATATTTCCAATTGCATCTGGTCGGTTTTTGCGCCGAGGGATTCTATCTACACTACTTCAAATGTGACATGGCACCCGAAAACCATTCCAGCGAAATCTGCCCTCCGATAACAATATGCCGCTTCTTTCCTTCTGAGCACTGCCGTGTGCTCATACAGCAGGTTACAACCACATACTGGGCGCTTCTGTAAACTGCAGAATCAGTGTAAAAATTTTGAGGTTTGTTTGGCTATTAACCCTTACTGTGTAAAAGGAAAAATGGATTTAAATAGAAAAATGATGCAAAATGCCATGGTAGCCATGCTTATTAAGTGTGCCTTGAATCTTGAATAAATCACCAACAGTCACCAACAGTTGCATAACAATCCCACACCATCACAACTCCTCTTCTGTGTTTCATGTTGGGAACCACAAATGTACCACAAAGTATCTGTGTACCTTTTCTATGGTTCACAAAAACATGGCAGTTGGAAACAGAAAGCTTGACTCATGAGACCAACGTACCGATTTCCACACTTGTTCAATGTTTATACCTCGTGTTTCTTGCCAGAAGCAATTCTTTTTTGTTGTTACTCAGTAGTGGCTTCTTTGCAGCAATTTGACCATAATGCGATGATTCTTACAGTCTTCTCTGAATGGTTGATGTTGAGATGTGTCTGGTACTTGATATCTGTAAAGCATTTTATGCAGGCTGTAGTTTGAGGTGCTGTTAATTTGTGGTTACTGAGGATGATAACTCAAATGAACTTGTCCTCTACAGAGATCTTGGTCTTCCTTTCCAGTCCTCACGAAAGCTAGTTTCATCATAGTGTTTGATGGTTTTAACGGCACATAAGGGAGGATACTTTCAAAATTCCGAAAATTTTCTCAATTGACTGACCTTCATGTTTTAAATTAGAGGTAGACTGTTGTTTCTCTTTACTTATTTGATTGATTCTTGCCATAATGTGGATTAGAACATGTAGAATTGAGCTGAACAGTTTATGGAGCCTCTGCACAGCACAACTGATGGTCTTAAACGCTTTATGATGGCAAGAAATTCCAGAAATTAACTGTTGACAAGGCATACATTTTAAACTGAAAACCATTCCAAGTGACTACTTTACGAAGCTGACGAAGCTGGTTCAGAGAATGCCAAGAGTGTGCAAAGCTGTTATCAAAAGGAGGCTACTTTGAAGAATCTAAAATATAAAACATATTTGGGTTTAATACTTTTATGTTTACTTATTTTCACGTGCTCATTCATTTTCATGTCTTCAATATGAATCTAGAATGTAGAAAATAAAAAATAAAAATGAACAAGAAAAGCCATGGAATGACAAGGTACATCCAAACTTCCAATGTCCAAGATCCTATGAATTATGTATTTTTAACCACTTTTCCTTCTTACCTTTCCAGAGACATAACTTTTTTGCTTTTCTATTGACATAGCCATATGAGAACTTGTTTTTTGTTTAGCAAGTTGTATTTTTAAACAACACCATTTCATTTACCATAATATGTACTGAAAAAAATGGAAAACTATTCTTAGTAGGCTGAAATTGAAAAAAAATAAAACCAGGCATTCCACCATTGTTTTTTGGGGGGGATTTTTACAGGATTTTCCTGCAGGTCAGTATGATTACGGCAGTAACAAAATTATATAGTTTTTCTTATACTTTACTACTTTAAAGAAATTAAGAAAACTAAAAAATATTTACTTTGTGGCTCCATATTCTGTGAAGGGAGGTGGAAGGGTTACAAAGAAGAATTGTGTGTGTAGAATAGGGACAAGCAGGGAAGCTGACAGCCAGGGAGAAAGAAAAACCTCCTAGTAGAACTGCAGTTGCTGCAAGTGCAGACCTCAAAAGTAGCTACCTGCAAGGAAATACTTTCTTTTCCCCCCCCCCATTTTCGTAGAAATCTTTTTTTGTAGGGTTAAATTTAATTAAGCAGAATATATGTCATTACTGCAGCAATACCCAAGGTGTACCAGCAATCTACAGATGTAGCAGGGTTAACACACAAACTCTTAACACAAATTTCTTAACTCATCGCGTCATCTCATCAGAAAAAGACATTGAAGGTGTTTGCTTAACACATTTAGTTTAGATAACATGTCTCATAAACCATGTGCGTTAACGCTACATCTATACTCTAGCTATACTATCTTTACTATCAGGTACTACATCTGTACCTGTGGATGTTTACGTGAAATTGAGCATCAAGCCTCAACCGTCTGTTTCAGTTTATTCACTTTCCCCACGGTTGCAATTAATTTTTTTTTTGGGGGGGCAGTTCAATTTAATTAAACAGCATATATATATGATTACTGGAGCAAAACACATGGTATAGCAGCAATCTACCTGTGAGTGTTGAAAGTGAAATTGAGAGTCATGCCCCAATCCTCCATTTATGTTTATTCAATTTCCACATGGTTGAAATTTTATTTTTTGAAACTTGTTAATTTAATTAAACCAATATATAGGTGATCAGTACATCTATACCCAGGCTAGGGTAACAATTCATCTGGGAGTGTAAATGGATATTAAGGCCTCTTTCACACGAGCGTGACGGATTAGGTCCGGATGCGTTCAGGGTGCGTTCAGGGAAGCTGTCACCCTTTTGCAAGTTCAGTCAGTTTTGTCTGCAATTGCGTTCATTTGTTCAGTTTTTTCCACCCAGGTGTAATGGTTTTGATGCGTTTAGATGCGTTTTTCACGCGCGTGATAAAAAACTGAAGGTTTACAAACATCTCTTGCGTTTTTCACTGAAGCCCCATTCACTTCTATGGGGCCAGGGCTGCGTGAAAAAAGCAGAATATAGAACATTCTGCGTTTTTCACGCAATGCAAAACTGATGCATGAAAAAAACGCTCATGTACACAGACCCATTGAAATGAATGGGTCAGGATTCAATGCGGAAAAAAACTTGTTCATGTGAAAGGGGCCTAAGCGTTAGGTCTCAATCATCCCTTTCCATATATTCAGTTTCCACATGGTTGGAAAGGAATAATATACAGTGCCTTGCGAAAGTATTCAGCCCCCTGCAACTTTTCAACATTTTGCCACATTTCAGGCTTCAAACAAAAAGATATAACATTTTACATTTTTGGTGAAGAATCAACAACAAGTGGGCCACAATTGTGAAGTGGAATGAAATTTATTGGATCATTTAAACTTTTTTTGTAATAATAAAACTGAAAAGTGGGGCGTGCAAAATTATTCGGCCCCCTTGCATTAATACTTTGTTGCACCAGCTTTTTCTGCGATTACAGCTGCAAGTCGCTTGGGGTTTTGCACATTTAGAGACTGAAATTCTTGCCCATTCTTCCTTGCAAAACAGCTCGAGCTCTTTGAGGTTGGATGGAGAGCGTTTGTGAACAGCAGTTTTCAGCTCTTTCCACATATTCTCAATTGGATTCAGGTCTGGACTTTGACTTGGCCATTCTAAGACCTGGATACGTTTATTTTTGAACCATTCCATTGTAGATTTTGCTTTATGTTTGGGATCATTGTCTTGTTGGAAGATAAATCTCCGTCCTAGTCTCAGGTCTTTTGCAGACTCCAACAGGTTTTCATCCAGAATGGTCCTGTATTTGGCTCCATCCATCTTCCCATCAATTTTAACCATCTTCCCTGTCCCTGCTGATGAAACGAGAATAAAAAAAGAAAAGAAAAAAAGAGTGAAGAAATTCTGTTCACAACCCTTAGCAAGGAGTGTACCTCTGAAGGGAAGAGAGTACAGAAATGGCGCCAAGGGGAATGTTTGACTGAATATTATAATATGCAATGAAGGTTGTCTCAGCAAGTTCTACTATTTATGAGTATTGATTGTATAACAGATTGTGGGGACCTAGTGGCTGCTCAGTTCTCTATGTCAGACGACCCAGTTACTTCAGGGTGTGTGAACTGCTAGACGTTACAAAGAATTTTTTGAGCCGATATAGCAGAATAAAAAATTGTTTGAACTAGCGCCAACACAGAGTCCCTTAGACTTGACTTATTCGTAATACATAAGTCTCAAGATCCAATTGTAGCTAAAAATTATTCATATTTTTTAAAAGCAATGTACTGGAATAAATTCATATTCTCAAACATAGTTTGTTGTAACTTACTTCACCGAGGAGGGGCCTGAAGGATAAAGCACAAGACACCAACAGGTCCACCTCCCCCGCCGAGATCGTTTGTAGTTGTCAGATAATGATGTCAGCCACTTTCCACAGCTTCTCCATCTAAAATCCTTTAATTAGTAAAGCTCAACGCGTTTCGGGTTTTTTTGACATAAGTCCCCCTTCTTCAGGTGCATAAAAAAGTTACAAACATAAAAATATAAAAAACAGACATGTGTACTGTCTGTTTTTTATATTTTTATGTTTGTAACTTTTTTATGCTCCTGAAGAAGGGGGATTTATGTCAAAAAACCCCGAAACGCGTTGAGCTTTACTAATTAAAGGATTTTAGATGGAGAAGCTGTGGAAAGTTTCTGACATCATTATCTGACAACTACAAACGATCTCGGCGGGGGAGGTGGACCTGTTGGTGTCTTGTGCTTTATCCTTCAGGCCCCTCCTGGGTGAAGTAAGTTACAACAAACTATGTTTGAGAATATGAATTTATTCCAGTACATTGCTTTTAAAAAATATGAATAATTTTTAGCTTCAATTGGATCTTGAGACGTATGTATTACGAATAAGTCAAGTCTAAGGGACTCTGTGTTGGCGCTAGTTCAAACAATTTTTTATTCTGCTATATTGGCTCAAAGAATTCTTTGTATCGTCTAGCAATTCACACACCCTGCTGATGAAAAGCAGGCCCAAACCATGATGCTGCCACCACCATGTTTGACAGTGGGGATGGTGTGTTCAGGGTGATGAGCTGTGTTGCTTTTATGCCAAACATATCGTTTTGCATTGTTTCCAAAAAGTTCGATTTTGGTTTCATCTGACCAGAGCACCTTCTTCCACATGGTTGGTGTGTCTCCCAGGTGGCTTGTGGCAAACTGTAAACAAGACTTTTTATGGATATCTTTGAGAAATGGCTTTCTTCTTGCCACTCTTCCATAAAGGCCAGATTTGTGAAGTGTTCGACTGAGTGTTGTCCTATGGACAGTGTAGAAGGAAGTGTGGGTGCTGCCTACAATATATGCATGTACCCATATGTACATGCATATATGGGTGGCCCTAATTGAGGGTCTGCGGCCCCATGGCTACGTAGGCCTGAAGCCCTGGTGGATGTGGATATCCACCAGGTGCTCTAACGTTGTATATATATAGATATGTGTGCATGTGCCCCCATTTGCATGCACCTATATCTATATATATTTATATATATCCCCATATATATGTATAATGCCCCCTGTTGATATATAGTGCCCCCTTACCTCATATATATAGCCCTAATACCCTCCAGAAGTATATAGATGCATGTACATGATCCCCAGTTATGTACATGTATCTATATACATGTAATAGCCAGGGTGCCCCCCCCCATAGCCCCCAGCAGATGGACAATGGCCATCTGCTGGGGATAGCTGGAGACATGGGACTGGACTAATTAGTCCAGTCCCAGGTACTTCAAAGGGACAGAAGATCGATATGATCTTCTGTCCCTTCTGTTAATTACCCTCAGCGCTGCTGGGGGCAATTAACAGGACAGGGAAACAATAGGTTTCCCTGTCCCTGTCTGGCGCGTACCTCCGGCACTTGTAATTACAAGCGCCGGAGATACAAAGCGCTCCCCAGGCGGAGGATCTCTTTGAAACAGCGCGCGTTGGCGCAGTGACGTCATAGCACCGCGCCGGCGCTCGTGCCCACAGCTGCCGGCGCGCTCGCTCGCCGGCAGCGCGGGAGCACGGGAGCGAGCGCGACCGGGTTTAAATAACCCGATCGCGCTGCGCTCTTCAGTTGAGCCGTGCCTCCCCAGCCTGAAGACCCCCAGAATCATCCCCTGGACTACGAGCAAAGAAGAATCATCCCCTGGACGACGAGCAACCCCCTGGAGACGAGCATTACCCCTGGATTGGCTGAGTACCCTGGTTCCCCTGAACCACCAATGATTAACCCCTTCTTTCTCCTGCCCTGCCTTTAACCCCTGGTGCTGCCCTGTATTCCCTGACCCATCCATAGCCCTGCAACCCCTGGCAACCCCTGTACCTCTGCCCTGTATCCTGCCATTAACCCCTGCTCAATCCCTGCTACCCCTGGATTAACCCCTGATTGCCCCTGCCAGCATTAACCCCTGGTACCCTGCCCTGTATTCCCTGACCCAACCATAGCCCTGCAGCCCCTGGCAACCCCTGTACCTCTGCCCTGTATCCTGCCATGAACCCCTGCTCAATCTCTGCTACCCCTGGATTCACCCCTGATTGCCCCCTGCCAGCATTAACCCCTGGTACCCTGCCCTGTAACCTGCCACAACCCCTGCCTTGATCCCTGCTGTACCCTTGCCCTACCATTTAACCCCTTCCCTGCCATAGCCCCTGATTTTCCCCTGATTGCATTGCACTGTAATTTAACCCCTTTTGCTCCCAGGGACAGTGATTTAGAATAGGCTGGGGAGGGCTGCTTTATATGTGTGAGTGTGTATTGTTTAGTTAGTATTGCGGTTGGATTTAACGGAATTGTGTAGTGTAGTTAGGGATTATTACTGTATTGTTAATAATTAATAAATATTGTTATTATTGATAATACAGTGTACCGTGTCTATTGTTTTGTAACGTGTATTTTGAGTCCCTTTTAGGTCGTGTGAAAGGCAATAGAGTAGCACTTAGGCATAAATAGGCGGAACTAGCGGAAGTGGGTTTTGCCTGTTTATGAATATTAATTATTGGTACGCCCCAAAATACCAATAATTAATATCTCCTTTAACAGACAGACTCTCCCACCTCAACTGTAGATCTCTGCAGTTCATCCAGAGTGATCATGGGCCTCTTGGCTGCATCTCTGATCAGTCTTCTCCTTGTTTGAGATGAAAGTTTAGAGGGACGGCCGAATCTTGGTAGATTTGCAGTGTTCTGATACTCCTTCCATTTCAATATGATCGCTTGCACAGTGCTCCTTGGGATGTTTAAAGCTTGGGAAATCTTTTGGTATCCAAATCCGGCTTTAAACTTCTCCACAACAGTATCACGGACCTGCCTGGTGTGTTCCTTGGTCTTCATGATGCAGAACCCTGAGACTATCACAGAGCAGGTGCATTTATACGGAGACTTGATTACACACAGGTAGATTCTATTTATCTTCATCAGTCATTTAGGACAACATTGGATCATTCAGAGATTCTCAATGAACTTCTGGAGTGAGTTTTCTGAACTGAAAGTAAATGGGCCGAATAATTTTGCACGCCCAACTTTTCAGTTTTATTATTACAAAAAAAGTTTAAATGATCCAATAAATTTCATTCCACTTCACAATTGTGACCCACTTGTTGTTGATTCTTCACCAAAAATTTAAAATGTTATATCTTTTTGTTTGAAGCCTGAAATGTGGCAAAAGGTTAAAAACTTCCAGGGGGCTGAATACTTTCGCAAGGCACTGTATTCACTTCCGGCTTGCTATCTGAGTAGGATGAATGGGGGCATCCAATTAGGAAAATGAAGGTAATACACAGATGTATATAAACTTAAGGTGACTTTGGTGCTATTAAACAAAAGTCACCAATCCCGGACGACCCCTTTTAAATATTCTGCTTTATCTCTCTGCTGTGCTAAACTCGGCTTTAGTCTGGTCACTGGACTTTAGGGCTGTTCTGGTACCTTTGGAGTGGGGTGCCTTTGGCCCTTGACCTCCTCGCAACACTCTGTCGGTTAATCTGTAAGGAGTCAGGGTGATTCTCATCTCTTTCCAACTCTAGACTAGACTAAGGCCCCATTCACATGACCGTATTGAATGGGGCCGTATCTATCCGCAAAATTGCGGAATAGATGCGGCCCCATTCACCTCTATGGGGCCGGGAGCCGCGGCATGGAGCTAGCTCCGTGCCGCGACTCATTTGAAGCATGTCCTATACTTGTCCGTATGCATGGACAAGTATAGGCATTTTTAATGGGGCCGCCCAGCGTGTGTTCCGAGCGCTGTGGAACACATGCTGGGCGGCCCCCGTATATTTGTGGGTCCGCAATAATGCGGACCCGCAAATATACGTTCGTGTGAATGGACCCTAAGACTGACTAAAAACTTTCTACAGCCCCTCCCTTGGTAGGAAACAGGACTGGACCACTTCTGCCCAAAAAGGGGGG
>ONZH01005947.1:0-22668 GCA_900303285.1 Rhinella marina | reverse complement strand
GTACCTATGCTCATTCCTTCTTATCTGTTGAGCGTGTAATGGGCTGAAGAGGAGGAAGTTGGAGGAGGAGGAAATGGAGAGTCAGCCTATTGAGGAAAAGGGAATTCTTGCATGTTGGGACTCTTGCACACATGGCTGACTTAATGTTAGGTGCCTTTCCTGTGACCTCGCGTTAGAAGCTTTTTTGACAACACCGATTAACCTGTTCACAGTATTAGATGATGCATCAACGGTGCAGTCGTCGCCGGCATCAGGCCGAAAGAGACCCATGGCTTGAATCGTAGACAGCGACATGGAGCGGAAGTGGGGTGAGTATTAAAACTGTTGGGGCACGATAGGGATCGGGGAAGTATAAATACTGTTGCCTCCACAAGGGTAACTATTGAAGAACTACAAGGAGCAGGTACATTATGACTATTGGGGCACTATAGAGGTCATTTGAACTACTGAAACACTACATGGGGGAGCATTAAAAACTACTGGTACACTACAGGAGAGAATTATAACTACTGGGGCACTATAAGGAGACATTTTTAAGACTGGTGGCACTATAGATGGCATTAATTACTGGGTGTACTATAGGCGGCATTATAACTACTAGAGACACTATAGGTAAGTATGATCACTACTGCAGGTCTGGCCAGGCTGAAGGGTCTGTAAAAAAACATCATAAAGGTTAACAACCCCTTTAAAGGGAATGTATAACTGGTAAATAAATCAGGTTTTTGTCATGAACCTATTTGCAGCTATTTTTGGTGATGTTTCCTTTTATTTTTTTATGTGACTATTACTATAGATAATCTTTATATTTTACCATTTTTACACTGGTTAATGGGCCACAGGACAGTAACACATCCAGATAAGGCTCCTAATGCTTCTCTGGGGCAGGGAGACTATACTCTGAGATTTCGCTGTGAATTATCTCTCATTCATTTCAACTGGCATATAGCGCAAACACCCGGCTGTACAGTAGGAGACAAAACCGGATGAAAGGAGAAGATGTTTGTTTTTTGTTTAAAGCGGTGTTCACGTTATTGGTAATGTAAACCATTGTATAAACCATTGTATAGTCAGACAATATGTGTGCAGATGTTTTTGTGGGACATCTACCTTTATATTGGTGTACTTTTCTGCTGTCACAGATCTGGTAGTTCTGTGCAGATGTTTCCTATCTTCAGCTCTCCCTTTTTTCAATAACTAGAACAATGGCCAGATTTACTAATCCTATATGTGGCATAAACGCTGTATTACACAGCCCGATGTGGCAGGTGATTGTCGGGAGGGAAGCGTTCCATCGCTCGCCCCCATGCTGTATAGTGGTTGCCGGCGGCAGATCGTTATTAGACACCACGATCTGCCGCCTTCAAACGATCATTTTTTTTAACATGTCAAAAGATTTGGATTGCCCGATGATCTAGTGTTTGTTACCTGAATTCACCTCCTTTTCTTCCAGTTTCTCCAGGTTGTAGACACACCTTAGGATTTGAGCTTTGAGTCTACAAGCTATTCTCTTAGGAGCTGGACATCCACCACATGTGATTTAGGCTGTCTAGACATGCGCCAGATTGATCTCCGTAGTTCAGGCTGGATGATAGATGTGGGATAGGGACAGACACCAGGCCAAGGTTGTCTCCTTGCCTTTGGGTTAAGATCAAGTGTGGTATCTGTTCTCATCAGGGGTTTAACCAGTCACTGAGGTGGAGCAGATCTACACACAGATGTTAACCCAGAGGTGTATGTTGGTGGCTGTATTTGTATGTCACTAGGACTTTTCAGGGTTGCGGCACCTTAACAGGCCACCCCTTGAGGTCTATAAAGGGTGTCTGTGGCCATCAGGTTCCTTACCCGCCCATGCAAACCCCTTGCCCTGCAAGCCCCTCACCCTTCATGGGGAGCCAGACTTCGACTAAGGGTCCATTGTAGTTTTGGGTCTGCATCCTTTCGGCAATTTTGCGGAGTGGGTGCGGACCCATTCATTTCAATGGGGCCACAAAAGGCTATGTACACCTTCGGAGTAAAATTTTTATTTTACTCATTTTTGGCTAAAAAAAATCATATTTTCAATTGCCATTTATTAAAACTATTGAGTCATTTTGTCACAAATGGTTAACTTTTTCTGACTGTGTAACTGGTACTTTCTTACCCCATCTCGCTACTCCCATTCGCATCAAAACTCCTAGAACTGTGATGGCTAACCTCCGGCACTCCAGCTACGACTCCCAAGATGCACACTTGCTTGGCTGTTCTCAGAACTCCATAGAAATGAATGGAGCATGCTGGGAGTCGTAGTTTCACCACAGCATTAGCCCATCACTGTCCTAGAACAACATGTCCATCTTGAACTGTCCTCCACCTCTCATCCCCACTAACCGTTTGATCAACTGCAGTCTGGCATCAGACACAATCATTCCACTGAAACTATCCTAACCAAAGTCGCAAACGATCTACTAACTTCCAAAGCTAAACGTCACCCTCCTGGACCCCAGGTACAAGCAGAACTTTTCCACTCTCATTCCTGTAGAGGAAAGGAGTATGAGAGTGAATCAATATCAACAGGCCCTGGTGCACAAGCTGAAACTATCCTTCCGCATCTGACGCCGCTAGCGGCAGAGGACGTAGTTCTGTGGGCCAAGTAGCGGGGGAGAGGAGGGGAGCAGACAGCTTGTCAAGCAGGGACAACACTCTCCAAGGCCTTTGCCAGTTTTATGGCACCCCCTGCAAGACTATGTCAGCCGTCCCCCAGTAGGGGGAGATGTTCAGAAGATGGTGAGGGAAGTACCTAGCTGACCATACCAACATCCTACGTGATAACTCTGCTCCATACAACTACTGGGTTGCAAAGCTGGACACGTTGCCCGAACTGGCGCTGTACGCCTTGGAGGTGCTGGCCTGCCCTGCCGCTAGCGTGTTGTCAGAGCGGGTCTTCAGTGCAGCTGGTGGCATCATCACTGATAAGCGTACACGCCTCTCAACTGACAGCGCTGACAGGCTGACGATTATTGAAATGAATAAAGCTTGGATTTCACCGGAATGCAAATCTCCTCCGGGGGAAAGCAGCTCAACATGAAGATTCTTTATGTATCCTCTCCTCCTCCTCCTCCTCTTCGCACAAAAACGCTGAGCCAACAGGCAATGTTTCTGAGGGCCAACTGGCGCTCTTTACAAATAATGTTTACGGAGGGCCACCTACAGGCCCTCTCTCCAATCAATTTTTTAGGAGCGTCAACTACAGACACTCCAAAACAATTTTACAGGAGGATCAACTACAGACACTCCAAAACAAATTTTTGGGAGGCTCACCTACCGCCATTTGACTGCAATCTCAGTCTGACCAAGGCATTGGTGGTGTCACCGCCATGCTGTGTCAGTGTAAAATTTTATGTGCTTCACCTACTACCTGAGTAGAATTTTTAGACTGCGGCTTATTTAACTCAAACCACTCCATTTTTCACTGGACTGTAGTACATATAACTGAGAAAATATGTATTTTATAGACTGACGCTACTGTACAGCACACTACAGAATTGTTCACTGTACTGTAGTGTATAGAAATTAGAGAAAAAAACGTATTCCCTAGACTGCACTACAGTTCCCAGCAAGCCAAGGTACAGCAGCAGCAAAAATGAGTACTGAGAGGACTCTGGGCAATTTCTTTTGGGTCTGTGTGGACCACGTGCTGTCCTTTCTGCCACCAGTCGCTGTGCACAGTGTGCAGCCAAGATGGCAGTAGCTGCACTACAAGTCCCAGCCAGCAGCCAGGAGGAGACCAAAAAAAAAAGGGTGCTTGTAGCCCTTAGAAGGGCTGTTGGGTTCTTTGTGGGTGATTCCTGCCTAACCAACATCTAAATTCAGGCCCTAACACTCTCCCTGACAGACTCTATCCCTAATCTCATGCAGGCAGCGTATGACGCGAGCAGCACGGGACCAGATTCTTATATTTCAGGTCATCTGATCTGGCCAGCCAATCCCTGCTATCGACTTGTAGGGGCTCTACGTGATGCTAGGAGGTACCAAGGACTCTCCTGCATGTTGATTGGCTGAGAAAAGGCGCCTAACATGTAGGAAGAGGAAGTTGCCATTTCCTCTGTCTGAGTAGCGAGAATATGCGAATACCCTAATGTTCGCTCATCTCTACACAGAACCTATATGAGTGTTGCTTCTAGCCTTTTAAACATGATTAGGAAGCAAAGCTAAGAAAATAGCTAATTTGGCCTCACTTCTGCAACTGGCTCTTTTAGCACAAGAGGCCTTTACCAGAGCAAAAAAAGATGGGAACAACTTTTCTAGTTATATAGCAGAATGTTTCGAGCTCACCTGCTCCACTCCATAGGTGTGCAAGGAACCCTGAATCAGGGAGACCCTTTCTTGAAAAAACAAAAAATCCAGCACATGCACTTCGTATAAAATCCAGTCTCTTTATTGTAATCTTTTAAAATTCCATGAGCGATCAGAAAGCTTTTTCTGTCTGCGCTTTTTGACAATCTGTCTTATTCTTATTCTTCTTATTATATGACCATACTATGTAGCCAAATTTTCTGGTTTAAAAACCCTTCACCCACCTCAGACACTCCTCCGTTACCATATATGAATAGTCACCAAATTGTAGTCAGGTGACATCACAAAATACAAAACTTACAAAAACAAGTTTCTACAAAAGGAAAAATGAATCAGCAGTCACCTACAGACATATAATATATCAATCAATATTCAAAGATGAGATTGTGTCTATTGTTCATACCCCTTGGAACACTCCAACAGAGCAAAATACCACAGTCCATCACAAAATACTGCCAGCAGCACAAAATGCATTCCAAAAACTTCCACTGGCAGGCTGTGAGAGGGGTTCAGGCGGCCCCCTGAACATCGGCCCACCAGCAAATCTCCCTATAAGGTCTACGGCCAATCCACCTCTGGCAACGACATTTTTAGCTGAGGTTCAGGCAAAAAATTGGTTATAAAGGGTGAGGGAAAGATACATATGAGTGAAACATAACCTCAAAACAGTTGAGGTGCTGTATAGGAGTTATGGTAGTACCACATGAAATACTCAGATTTTAGGAAGCTTTGTAGATGGTGGAAACACAAGAAGTTCAGTTTTTGACCGATTAAGGTAAAGATAAAGACATAACATATGGATACAAACAGTGGACGGACAATGTTATGTAGTAGTGGATGACATAATAAGATTAAGTATTAAGGGGGCATCAGCATAGAGATAGTACTGAATGCCAAATCTGGTAACAAATTGTCTGATGGGGTCTATGGTAGGTAGAGAAAAAGAGTAGAGAGTATGACTGAGCCTTAAGCGGAGAGGAGTTGAAGTAGAGCCATCAAATGATACAGTGATGAGTAAAAAACTATGAGAAAGCAATACTCTTTAGGCATGCTGAGGAGGACTTGGTGGTCTACAGTGCCAAATGCAGGTATGAAGCAAACATAGAGTGGCATTAGAGCTCAAAGAACATCTATAAAAAAAAGAGATTTATGTTTTAAATTGTCCTAGGGTATGCTCTTCTGCTTTTTAATCTCTTCCCGGCTTGGTCCTTATGTGTGGCACAAGTGAGGTTGGTTGCTATGACAGCCTCAGACCTTCTAAAGGCACCAAAGTCTGTAGTAGTGAAGTGTCTATCAAGCTGTGCCTGTTGCAGTGCTTGATAGGAAGGTGTAGTCATTTCAGCCTAAGAGATGAATGATCAGACAATCATGTGTTAAAATGCCTTAGGGAAACTTAAAATAAACGTGACAAAAAGTTTTCAACATAAAAAAAAAAGCAATCATTAGTTTCGCTGCACCACCGAAATACCCGTGCTATTTAATTTTAAAATATTTATGCCATACTGTGAACGGCCATTAATTGGTCTCTTCACTGCCCAAAAAATGAAATACAGTATTATCAAAAATTAAATAACACCACAAAATAACATCAATAGAAGCTACAGATCTCCCTCACACAGCTTGTAAATGTAAATCTAATAAAGTTATTGGGGTCAGAATAGACAAAGAAAAATATTTTTTTCAAAGTTTTCATTTTTTAAGTTACTAAAATAGAAGAAAAACTACACAATGTGGTATTACTGTAATCATACTGACCCACAAAATAAAGGTAACACAACATTCTTCCTGTTTAGGAAAAATGTATAAAGATAGCCTATAACACAGTGGCAGAAAGAGTTAAAAGAAATAGTGTATCCCTTACAAAATATTTTGTCAAAATGTACTTAATATGGGCTGTTCATCCACTATTTGGGAAAAGACAAAAGACCTTGTAAGCGTCCACTGATTTACCCCAATCTAAGGGCTCATGCAGACAAATGTATGAGGCTGGTGCCCTTTCTGAGGACCACAACTTGCGGTCTGCAATGCACAGTCACCGGTCGTGTGCCCGTTGTTTGCATAGGTCTGCAATCCACAACATTCTGTCTGTTCCGCAAATGCGGTTTGGTGCATGTACCGAAATCCCACTGGAGCATTCCTAGTGCTTCCAATCTGTGCCTCAGCTCTGCACCGCTTCATATCTTGCAGATTGTGGACCCATTCAAGACATGTGCATGAGCCCTAAGTGTCAAATATAAAAATCATTAAATGAAAATATATTTTATCTCTTTAAATCGCTGCCATTGGACTGTATCTAAAATGAATTTGTAACACTAATCTTACATATAAACATTTACCTACCTGCAGGGACTGAACGCCGCAATTGTAAATAGTTCTTTATGTCACCTGCAGAATAAATTTAGTAAATATGTAAATGGAATAAAAGTGACATATAAGCATTACTAAGAAATGTAAAGGTAAAATGTAGAGTGCTAACAGCTATAAAGATAAAGGGGGTCACATATGAAACAGGAATGCAGTTAAATTAGGTCCAGTTCTGGTGCAGATTGCGGCATAAAGGTCTTTTGTGCCGCAATCTGTGACTTCTCCCTGCCAGATTTAAAAAAAAGTGGGTGTAGCATGGACAGGGAAGGAGACAGGCCAGATATAGGGCTTAATAAGACGTGTCTAAAAGAGAGTTAAAAGAAATAGTGCATCCCTTACTAAATATTTTGTCAAAATGTACTTAAAATACCTTTACCAATTGTGCCCCAAAATATAAGGATGAATGAGTCCATTTGCAACAAACCAGCTTTGTCATAAATGTCACAAAAATGTGTCCATCAAATGAACTCAAAGCATATCAGGTTTGCTTCAGGCGAATCTAGTAAAATGGCACAAAATGACATTTTACTGCACATGTTGGGGGCAAACCATGAGTAAGGAAGATTAAGTATGCTCATATGGTCCTTGGAAGAAGAAGGGGGAAGGGGGGTTGCCCTGAATGGCTCAACAGCTGATAGCCTGGATCAGCCAATCAGTGGGACAGCAGGCAGGGTGATGTGCAGAATGAGCAGAATGTCATTCTGTGTTGGACTGTGAATGAGGGTTGATGGGTCTATGCAGTGTACAGCCTAGGGACAGTGTACAATCACAATCAAGCTTCTATTTTAGTGTTACAGGGACAGAATAGAAAGAATTAACAGAGGGACTTTGATCAAGGAAAGTAGGGAGGGAGTGAGGGACTGATGGGCTGGTGCACAGTACCTACTAATACAGCTGCTACTTAACCTCATTCATGCTGTTCTGTACTACAGAACCAGCCACTTGTAAAAATAACATTTCTCATTTTCATAGGGAGACAGCTCCTCACCCCCAAACCTCAAGTTTCTACAAATTATGGCCAGAACAGCACCCCAATAGCATTCTGTTTTTTTCAGTGCATTATATATGTCTGGTGTTATTAAACAAGTTGCATTACAGCACAATCATTGAGGCATATTCTTTTCTCCTAATAAAAGGCAACAAAACCCTACCACACATGCTGGCATATATTCAAGAGAGTCTCCCTATTAACGGCTTGTATGAAAGCAGTCAGCATTTGGAGGAGTTTTAGGTGAAGGTGGGGGACCCCATGCATAGCTGGGTTGGTGGTAATGGTGATGATACTTGGGCAGTGGTGGCGATACTGGCACTGGTAGGAAAATACAGAGCAGGGAATCGGGAGAGGGACCAAAAGGTCCACCATGATTTCACAATCCAATAAAAGTGGCAGTGATGGTAAAGACTCCAAGGATGATTGTGTGTTGGACAGAACCTGGGGACTGCATCGGGGTACCAAAGAAAAGGGGGAGACATCTGAGGAGAAGGGTGATGGCCGCTATGGCAATGAAGAGTGGAGGCAATGTATAATCAAAACCTTCAAAGAAACTGCCTTGGTCAGATATTGTGATCATCTGAGGAACCGGTGATGCCACCAATACTGTGGATCAAAATGTGCCAAACCTAGGCAAACTAGCTTTGTGTGAGCAATTTCCAGATGAACAATTACTCCACAAGGCCAGCATCCAAAATCACAACTGTGTGCAAGTTCTGCAGAATTATAACAAGTCTTTGGTGTTTAATCACAAACATAGGTGTCAGAGGTCTATTGTAGCACATGAGGCAACATCACCGGATCCTGTGAAAAATACAACTGGCCAGCATTCTCACTCAGAGCAAGTCTGTCCTCCTTCTCCTGGTCTTTGTGTAAGCCAGCCTGCATGTCCAAGCAGTACAATGTCCTTTTCATCATCATCAGCTTCTTCTCCTGCTCAGGCTCTTCCTCCTTTTGCCCTCAATTCCATCATGAAACATCCACAACAGAATGTGCTGCCATGGGAAAACTATTCTTGACCAGGAATTAGCATATGTAAAAGCTAAACTTCTATATCACCAAGTTGCTGGTGGTTCAGTTGCTGCAATACCACTTAGTTGTGGTAAATGTGGTGTACTTCTACACCTTTGCTTAAATTTTATTTTTCTGGGCTCTGGTCTGGTCATTATGGTGGAACTCTTAGCTATTCAGTCAAGAGTACCACTGCTATATGAAAGATTTGACTTGTTGGTCCACAAATGTGGCATACATCTGAGCCTTTGGCTAAATTTAACTTTTCTATAGTGTGGCCTGGGAGTTGTGCTGGGCAAGGCCAACATGGTTACCACTGCTATATAGAAAATCTCTTGTATGTGTGTCATAAGCACAGGCATTTTGAACCTTTCAAGGCATACTTTTTGGATGTTTGGTCCCTCAATTAGCCACAGTTTTTTTTCCCCATAATACCATCTACCCCCGATAATGAACAATTTTTGGAATGTTTGAAATATATAAAAAAAAAAAGACATGCAACAGTGCAGTGTGTTTTTAAATACACTGTTTGTTACAGAAATTGACAATAACATAAACCTTTTGCAAATCATAGAAGGTCAACAAAAGCTAATTTTCAATTATTCTTTTTTATTTTTTGGTTTTTATTTTTTCATTTGTTGTTAATTTTACTAATTTTAACTGTATGTTTTTAGTACTTCCTAAGATATTTGTGGATATATGTAACGTGTTTGATAGGCCTCATTGTAGGTTTATATTGTGATAATAAATTGTGTACAGTATTTAGAAACAATTCAAGTACATTGGTGTATATTACAATCTCCCATAGTATGAGTTACCAAATATAGAGTGCCCTTCCCTATTTTATCAATCACCATTATTTTTCAAACGGTTGGGTGTACCGTTCGAATTGAGCACCTTTTCTGATAGTATTGTGGAGAGGTGAGCCACAGAGTTTAATAATTACTGTTTGTTAATGCCCTCAAACAAAGGCAAGAAAATGTTCATTGAGTTTTTCAATGAATTTCAGTGGCTTTTGTCACAAGATAGTTCAACTGCATGTTATCAGAGTCAATTTTATCTTGGCTACATCTGTATGTCAGTAGCCCTTTCAGACCCCCATCAGACCTCTGATCAGCCCTTTCAGACCCCATTAGCCCTTGCAGCCCCCATTAAACCTCAGATCAGCCCTTTTCAGACGCCCATCAGCCCTTTTAGACCCCTATCAGCCCTTTCAGACCTCAGATCCACCTTTTATAGACCCCCATCAGACCTCAGATCTGCCCTATTTAGACCCCCCATCAGCCCTTTCAGACCCCCATGAGACTAAAACAAAAAACTCTGCTTATCTCTCCCACATCGAGGCTCCTCTTCATCTCCAGCAAGTCAAGCTCCTCTGTCTTCTCCAGCCAGTACTGCACTGTCACCTGACTGCGTGCAGCATCAGGTCATAGTGCGCGCTCTACATTCTGACGCTGTACGGGTTCAGGACAGTGCAGCACCAGCCGGAGAAGACGGGAGCGCTGGAACCAAAGCGGAGCTGCAGCGCAGCACCTAATACATACTAGTAAGTGCTAAGCACACACTAGTTTTCACTTTATACGACGCACGGCCATTTCGCCCCTACTTTTGGGGTAAAAAGTGTGTCTTATAAAGCGAAAAATATGGTAGTACTATGAAAAGCAAAGGTAAAATGTATTCAGTACTATGAAAAGAAAAGGTAAAATGTAAGCAGTAATAGAAAATTAAAGAAAAAATAAAGGTAAACTGCATTCAGTACTAAGAAAAGTAAAGATAAAATGTATAAGCAGTAGTAAGAAAGGTAAATGAAAAATATCATCAGTACGTTGAGTCAGGTCAGCTTTCCAGACTGGATCTTCAGAGTTTTCTTCACATAATTTCAAAAAAATGTTTGCAGTTTTTTCCTGAAGTTCTATCTCGGTAAACTGATAAGCTTGTGTTTCAAACATTAGAGTCTGGAAAATGTAAAATGGCAGAAGCAATGAGGAGAAATGATATCATAATTGTGTTAAATGTTCATTTAATTGCTCAGTTTATTTCCAAAGTAAACTTACATCCAAATGATTTTGTTACCCAAAATATTCTGATTTGAAAAAACACCCCAAACAATATACATGTATTCTTTCAAGCATTTAAACAAAAATAAATATTGGTGGACGTGTACAAGATATGTTGTATCATGCTTATTTGGACTTCACGTTATTATTCACGTTACAATTACTTTTCATCTGCAGGACCCAAAAAAAAATAAAAAAATGAAATTTGCATTTGTAAATTGATTCCAAGCATGAGCAAATTTCTTGAAATTGAATTTTTTTCATGTCCAATTTAAAACATTTGATTCATGCACAAACTTCCACTGGTCTCCTAGGACTCTGTATGTTTGTTTTTTAAATATGTTATTTCTTTTTGCTATTTTTTTAAAAGATTTTTTGTACTTTGTTCCCCCCTCCCTAAGCTCTTGAACGCAATGACAGCAATTACAAATGATGTCAGAGTGACACTGATATACTGTACATAGCTATGTGGTGCAGACTATGATGGTAGGCAGGCAGCAGAAGTGGTGGGACACCATCAACCAGGGCATATCTATTCATCATAATAAGATAAGAATTGACAGACACTCTATATGCCAAAATCATTCAGGTACAGTATATGAATTCTTTAATGGTACCAATTAATAATACACAATAAGCCATATTTATACTGGTATCTATTCATCAAACTCAAAAGTGATATTTTGACAAAAGTGACAAAAATGATATTTTGGACAACCTGGTCTGTTTGGGTGTCACAATGCCTCCACTGAAAACTCTCTCTGAGATGACACTAGAGGCTGGGCTAATCAGAACAGAGAGAGAGCACACTGGGCCAGTTTGGGCCACCGTTCCAGTCTGCCTGTCCAGAAGGTCATGGGGTCAGGTATCATGGTATGTGCCAAAGAAAGGCCAGGTAGGACTGAACCTGATCATTGAGGTGGTGGTTTTGTGCAACACATGGAAAAAGTTCTCCATCATGTTGATGATACAAACTGGCTGCTGCCAATGCTGCCTCTACGGCTTGTGCTGCAATAAATGGTGCTTATTTTTGTGTTTGAATTTCCATAATGCAGATCTTGCGCATGGCTACATTTTTTTGTCTTCCAGCACTGTGGGGAAAAACTGCCTGAAGGTAAAAGACTTGCACACTCCACACATAGCTAGCGTCAGCCGAGTTTGGCTTAGATCTGGCAAGTTTTGTGAGTCTGAAGTATCAATGGCATCACCAAATCATGAAGCAGATGTAGCTCCAGCAGTTCTCTAGATTCTCTGGCTGTACATTGCCTCTGCTCTTTAATGCTGCTGCCACTGACCTCATTCTCTGATGTTACCTTCCCCTCAGCATCTTGATCCGGCTCCATTCCTGTCCAACACATAAACATTAGTGCTGATCGAGCACTCGGGTGCTCGGGTAGAACACTTGGTGATGCTCAAGTGCTCTACCGAGCACCCGAGCACAATGGAAGTCAATGGGACAACCAGAGCACTAAACCAGGCACCCCCTGCACTGAAGAGGGGAGGGAGTCTGGTTCATAGGAAAAGGTCAGAAAATGATGAAAACATCACTGAAATGGTTTGGGAACAGCATGGGGAGGATGTCTGGATGCATCTTGGACTCCCAAGTTGCTGCTGGGAACAATGTTGTCTGAGTATTATGCCACTTTAACAGAATGACAAGAATACGCACAAAAATTTCACAAATATTTAGGATGTTCAAATGTTATACAGCAGATGTAGCGCAGGGAATGTCGCCTTGATTAGCGGCAGAAAAAATTACCCAGAATGTCAAAAATATTTAGAATGCACAAACGTTATACAGCACACACAGCGCAGGTGGTGTTAAGGTCAGGCAATTTTGCGCAAATTTTGCCACAAAATAAATATATATTGCAGCCAGATAAAACAATAGTCCTTAAAAGGACTTTTGGGTCTTTTGAAAAGAAAAACTAAACCTGCCTAACCAAATCCTATCCCTACACTATCTGTCCCTCTTTGCAGCAGCTCTCCCTGACTAAGACTGAGCTGGGTCACTATGTCACCCGGGTGCTATATAGCACCCAATCCACCCGTTCCCGGCCAGCCAATTACTTTAATGCCGGTAGCCAACATGGCTATGGGCATTACAGTGAATCCAGTACCTCCCCGCACGCTAACTGGCTGCATAGCAGCGAAGAAATGTGCGGGGGGTTGGGGGGGACTTGAGCATGGCCGCTCGCGCACGGTAACCAGCGGGAAGTGCATGCTTAAACAAATAGTGTTCGGCTGAGCATGCTCGCCCAACACTAATAAATTCACCAGAAGTCCCTCCCCTCGCCCCTCAGACCTGGTGATATGCCGTTGTGAGATCTTTGGTGTCCTTCCTGAGTCCTGCTCTGTCATGTTGACCCAAAGTGCAACCGTTGGCCTTACCACTGCCCATTTTTACCACCATCACATGAGCTACAGGTGGCCACTACCTACCCACCACCATAAATACAGGTATGCATGGGGTCCCCCACCTTCCCCTGAACCTTCCCCCTGGAAGTCTAAACACTGACTGTTCTCACACAAGTCATAAACATGGAGGCTGTCCTGGCTGTCTTCCATAGGGCGTGGTGAAGTTTTGTTGACGATTTTTAGAAATAAAGAAAGCGCCCACTAGGAGAGCGAAGTGATAACAGACAGGATACAACTGAAAGGCTTTTCTGGGATTAAAAGGAGGGGTCACAGGAGGAATGCTATGACCCCTCGTTCTAAGGCACGGCATCAGACTCAAAATTCACCTCCACATGCTGCTATGACTGTAAAGAGGAGCAAGCCATCCAATCCACGACCTCATCCTGTTTCTCCTCAATGATAATGTTGTGCCTTTTGAAGCCAGGGAGAACTCAAGAATCCTCTTCTATGTTTGTGTACAAACCTTCTTTCCTCCAGACGCAGAGGATGTCCTCTCGTCAGTCCTGGGGATACATAGATAATGGGAGAGATCTCTGTACTGACCCCTGATATATTTATACATAGTTATTACATCTCCCCTCAGTCTTTTTTCTAAAGTGAATAACCCTAATTTTGATAATCTTTCTGGGTCCTGTAGTCCACCCATTCCAGTTATTACTTTAGTTGCCCTCCTCTGAACCCTCTCCAGCTCTGCTATGTCTGCCTTGTTCACAGGAGCCCAGAACTGAACACAGTCCTCCATGTGCGGTCTGACTAGTGATGTGTAAAGTGGATTTGGAGAAAAAGAAAAAGAAAACAATAAAGTGTGGCACTTGGTCACACTTCTGGAATAAAGCCCTATATACACAAGAGCGCCAGACTTATTGTATCTAATGCTGATAGTGACAAAATTCTATAGAGTATATTAGGCAGTTGTATGGATATATCCCATATATTGTCACGAAATGCAACAGTAATGGGAAAGGTATTAATGTAGGTCTAGATCAGTGATGGCGAACCTATAGCATGGGTGCCAGAGGCAGCACTCAGAGCCCTCTCTGTGGGCACTCTAACCCTGGAAAAAGTCTATGGTGTACCAATATGCCTTAGACTTTTCCTGCCATTCATCAGCGCAGGGCGCACTATGAACGGCACAGGCAGCGCATTAAATGTAGGCTATTAAGCTATTATAGCTAAATTATAAAGTACATGGAAGATATACTATATTGGTATTCGGGCTACTTTATGATAAATAAGTGGGTTTTGGGTTGCAGTTTGGGCACTCGGTCTCTAAAAGGTTCGCCATCACTGGTCTAGATCATCCACATATGTATACATAAAATAGAAAAGAGATAAAAGAAAAGGGCCATAAAATACACCCAATATACCTATTCAATATATAGTTCAGGTATAAAGCAGTAGATTTACTCACTTCACAGGGGGGTGGGACACAGGATAAAGTGGCAGGACTATGTTCTCATTACCGGCATCTATGCCCCTTTTGATACAACCCATTATCTTATTGGCCTTGACAGCAGCTGTCTGACACTGGTTTCTGCAGCTTAGTTTGCTGTTCACTAAAATTCTTAGGTCCTTTTCCATGTCAGAGTTACCCAATATTTTACCATTTAGTGTGTACTGGTGACTTGCATTATTCCTTCCCATATGCATAACCTTACATTTGTCAGTGTTAAACCTCATCTGCCACTTCTCTGCCCAAGCCTCCAGTCTATCCAGGTCCCTCTGTAGCAGTGCACTGTCCTCTTCTGTGTTAATTACTTTACACAGTTTAGTGTCATCTGCAAAAATTGACATTTTACTGTACAAGCTTTCTACAAGATCATTAATAAACATATTGAGGAGAATAGGGCCCAATACAGACCCCTGTGGTACCCCACTAGTGACAGTGACCCAATCTGAGTATATACCATTAATAACCACCCTCTGTTTTCTATCACTGAGCCAGTTACTTACCCACATACAGACATTTTTCTCCCAGGCCAAGCATTCTCATTTATATACTAACCTTTTATGTGGTACCGTGTCAAATGCTTTGGAGAAGTCCAGATATACGACATCCATTGAGTCGCTGCGGTCCAGTCTAGAACTTACCTCCTCATAGAAACTGATTAAATTGGTTTGACTTGACCGATCCCTCATGAAGCCATGCTGATATGGAGTTATTTGCTTATTTTCATTGAGGTACTCCAAGATAGCATCTCTTAGAAAACCTTCAAACAGTTTACCCACTACAGATGTTAAACTTACCGGCCTATAGTTCCCGGGCTCTGTTTTTGGACCCTTTTTGAATATTGGCAACAAATTTGCTATGCGCCAATCCTGTGGAACACCCCCTGTCAGTATAGAGTCCTTAAATATCAGAAATAAGGGGCTGGCTATGACTTTACTTAAAGGGGTTATCCCATGACTAATGTAAAAAAATTAAATCAAACGTCATATAGTACAGGACAGTCTCTTTCTAACAAAGCTAGAACCAGCCCTGTACCTCTCATGGATCCAGAGATCCCCCCATTCTTTTCTTTCCTAGATTTTTATCAAGCTGAAAGCTCAAGGGCAGTGTCTTTTCTGTTGCAGTTCAGGGGGCGTGTCCATGGTCACCCTATCAAAGCCCAGGAGGCAGTAGAAGGATGAAACTGAGCATGTGCGGCCATTTCAGTGAGCAGGACAAAGAAATAAGAAAAAAAAAAGAACAAACAGCAGGTGGCGCTATACAGATACATTTTATTGAGTAGCTCAGTGACTATGCTAAACTTTTAATTACATGCAATTACAAAAGTATTCAGATCCAGGTAGTGGTATGCATATTTTTTGTGGGACAACCCCTTTAATTGTCTTTTTAATTAATTTGTCTATTTTAATTTTTTAAGACACTGCTGTACTTCTTCCTGGCTCAGATATGATTATATTTTGCATTACGGATGTAAAATGGGACTTTGCTGCTCCACCCTTTATCTATTGGCAATGTACAAAATGTTCAGCAACACGACTATGATAATGGCCTTCTGATTGCTATATTATACTTGTGGTAAAGTTATTGAAAACTTTTTTCAAAGAATAACATGGGTTTACTAAAACTCGGGTGTGATAATACAATACGTTTTCAGTTATGATACATGTATTTTCAACTGGATGTGGTGATGACATTGCCTTCACTAACAAGTGTAAAATGTGGCATTGCTGCTGCATCCACCAATTATCTGGCATATACAACACCTTCAATAACACGGTTATAATGCACTGAGATGCCAATTACAAATGTCAATTTCTTATTGCTTGTAAGAATGTAATCTGTATGGAAGTGTGGCATGAAACTCCCTCCTCTCTCCGCCATGAAAAAATTACTGTTTTTATAGGAATCTGTAAAGTCGAACTAGTTGCCAGAAAATGACAGTAGCTATACAGCAAATACACCCGATAGTGGCCCTCTCCCTTATTCAACTCTCTTTAAAGAGGGGTTCCTATCTCATACAATGTGTGCAGGTAAATGCAGTTGGCAAAGTGAGGTAGGGTGCACTGCGTATTTTACTGTGAACATTGAATTGTTATACCTTTGTTATTGAATGCATTACTGCATCAGACTGTTTATTTCAAAGACATTTTACTACAAAAATTGCATTTTAGAATCTTTAAATTGTCAACACCAGTGCACAAAATGTTACACGAGAGCTAAAAAGTGGATAGGAACAGAAATAGCAGCACCAGCCATCTTGCCAGTAGTATCAGTTGTGGTGGCACTTGCTGCCATGGTGGTGGCGGAAGGGACAGTGGTAGTAGACAGCCAAGCCAAGTAGCCAAGGAACTCACAATAACATATCGTAGTCTGATAAAAGAGGTGGGGAGGGTGAGGACTATTACAATTATTTTGTGTTGGACAGGACCTGGGAGCTGGATCAGGGTGCTGAACAGGAAGTAACCTCAGAGGCTGTAATGTCAATAAAGAACAGAAGCAACATATAATCAGAACCTCCCTAAAAGCATACAGCAAACAGATCTGCTTCTCTAATGGTCAGTTCAGTAACTGGTGATTAAACTGGTGCAAAGAGCCCAGGCTAAAAAGGTGCCAGACCTAAGTCAAGCTCGGCCGCCTCTTCCTCTGTGTGAGAACAAGACTGGCACACAAAACCACAGCCATGTGCAACATCTGCAGTATTAAAATAATATAGGTACCAGAGCTCTAGAGCAGCACACGAGGCTGTGGGGAAATAGAACTGGCAAGCATTCCTAATCAGAACAAGTCTGTCCTTCTTCTGGTCTTCTTTGTAATTTTTCTGCATGCCGTTAGTTGGAGTTTTAGCTAGGCATCTGTACTGTAATTATTATCTATTTCATCAGTCCCAGTTTTTGCCATATTCCAACAGTTGGACTATGAGCAGTGGTCCGTAGTTTAAAAAATTAATTCTGCTGTACGATATTCATAAATCTACACAGCTATGCATAAAAAAAATAAATTGATAAAATCTCATTTTCTAAATTACTACGACCCGTTTCTAGCACATACCCTGTTCCCTGACCCCATTGACTTCTGGCAGGCATATTGGAACAATTGCTGAAACTGACCCAATTTGCTTTGTTTCTTTTGTCTTCTCCTGCCTCCAGTGTTATCCCAGAGATAGTTTTTAGTGTTGCAGGAGGAGTTTCACACCCAAATGGATAACATTATCTTTCTCCTATATACGAAATATTAATTTTGTCAAAATAAACAGAGTTTTTTTAGACACCTCTGGCTGAGGCCAATGAATAGATCTGCTATTGCTGACGAAGCCCCATAATGCCTCTGCCACTGTTTGCTTATAATCATGTCCATATAATATAGCTTCTGCGACCACCACAGCTGCTACTCACTGCTGCTAATCATCCTACTGCCACCTCCAGTACCCCTATTCACACTACCATTACTGCTACACAGCTACCAATACTTCTACTACCCCATACATCCTCTGCCTTGTCTGTTCCATGGTATGCTGCTATTGTTGTTGCTGTTGTACTATTGCTTTTACTCCTACACAGCTTACCCTTTCCACATCTATACTATACAGCTGCTTCTGAATAAATTATTTTTTCCAGGCTTGTTCTGATCAAGCCACTGTTTCTTCTGACATTAAAGGGGTTCTCTGGGAAATGAAGAAAATAAAAATACTTAAATATTACTTTAAGATAAACATATTCCCAAATACTTTTCATTAGTTATAATGGCTCGTTTTGTCTGGGGAGCAATTAATAGGAGAAATAAAATGGCCGCCGTCCTATTAGTGCACACAGAACCTGTCCTAATCACACAGCAGGACAAGTTACTTACGATCCTGAATATAATTTAATAAGATCTTCAGCTCTGTGGGGATGGAGTTCATGAGTAGACATGAAGTACAGAGAGGAGGGCGAGGGTGACTAACGAGCAGCAGTTCTTGTATGCAGTCTCCATTACCACAGTCTGTCCTGTCCGTCCTCTCTGTACTTCATGTCTCCTCATGAACGCCATTCCTACAGAGATTCAGCTGAAGATCTTATCATCTGTATTCAGGACCATAATCCCTGACAATGAGAGCAGAGAGGAGGATGAGGCAGCTCTTTACCTCATTGATGTGAAGTAACTTGTCCTCCTGTGTGATTAGGACAGGTTCTGTGTGTACTAATAGGACGGCGGCCATTTTGTTTCTCCTAATGATTGCTCCCCAGACAAAACAAGCCATTATAATTAATGAAAGGTATTTGGGAATATATTTATAATAAAGTAAAATTTAAGTATTTTCATTTCAGACATTCTGCCCCCATTAAGGCCTTATTTATTTTCTTCTCACTTTAACATGTGTGGGAATAAATAGGGACATAAATCTGACCTATTTGAAGCATAATTGTGGATGCTTAACCTTAACAAGCCATTGTTTATTTCACATAACACTGTGTATAGTTAAACACACATTGCTCCCAATAAGGGACAATCTTTGTAAGGTTTCTAATAAAATTATTGTTAAACTGTCACTCTGACATAATTTATTATAGCTGTCAATGCATTCAAGAGCTTGAAAGGATGTGGGAGAAGAGAAAGAGCAAAGAAACATAAAAAAAAAAAAAAAAAAAAAGTAGTCATAGAACACCTCAGAGCATATCAATTTCCAGTTCGATTGATGTGTGTTGAATCAATTTGGACATACGGGAATTTTTCAAAATAAGTCTGACAAATTAAACATGGATTGGATTTCAAGAAATTTGCTCATCTCTAGTTATGAAAAGATCACATAAACTAACATCAGAAAACAGTAAAGGATATATTTTCCTTACGATGGTGCTACAAGAAGACTAATCTGATATACGTGTAAGTCAGCCAGGTGTAAAATATCTTGCATAATTCTAGAGCTCTCCGATAACTAACTATAGAGGTGGAGAACAAAACATCCATCCTTCAGTATCACTGAGGTAAAGTGGATATACTCAGCCCACATACTTAGTGATCCTCCAATAGTACAGTCATGATGACAGCATTATCTCACTACTCCAGATGTTCTACAGCCAGTCATGTCCCAGAAATGATCATATTACTATGTTTATACTACAGGTAGTCCACCTGGAACATTGGAATTGTGGGATCATATCCACCATTATGTTGCACTGACTTGTTATGGTGCTCGGTGTTCTCTTCCATGCTGCCTTTCTGGTTTTAGATTTAGTTGCATAGCATCTTAGCCATGCACATATGCCACCTGTATTCTGTAAAAAGGTTTGGTGCATGACATAGCCCCTTGTGTCATACCACAGCACTTTGGGCCCATGAATCTAATGTAAGTGTGACTTATTTGCTTTGAAGGTAGGAAACCTTTTCAGAATAAAACAATTTTAACATCCATTAGTACAAAAGAGAATAAAGGATGGCACTCGCCAACTTCTTAAAACTTGTATACCTTTATTGGAAATCTCAACAAGTGGGGTGGGGCCGGAGTAGCCAGAACAGAGGTGACAGCCGTTTCACGCTCACACGCTTCCTCAGGCCACTATGTCATGAAGCACATGCATCTCATCCACTTATACCTCAGCTGCCCCGATTCAATTGAAGCAGATCCTCAGCGGGTAAGTACAAAACATACATTTAAAAACGCAAACAGCTAATAAGCCCTGAACATTAGTGATGAGCGAACATGTTCGGCCAAACCTCGCGTGTGCTCGAGCGCCATGTTCGAGTCTCCTCCCCGCACGCTAATTAGCCAATTAGCGTGCGGGAAGGTACTGGCATTCACTGTAATGCCAGTAGCCATGTTAGCTACTGGCATTACACTGATTGGCTGGCCAGGAACGCGTCATCGGGTGCTATAAAGCAACCGGTGACATGTGACCGGATCATACCAAGCAGGGAGAGCTGCTACAAGGAGGGACAGAGTGTAGGGAGAGAAGAACGCTAGGCAGGGATAGAATTTCTGTTTCAAAGACCCAAAAGCCCTTTTAAGGGCTATTATATCTTGCTGGCAAACTTTTTATTTTATTTTATTTTGTGGGGGTTAAAAATAGCGCTAGGTGGCCTTCCATTAACACCACCTGTGCAGCTGCTGCATGCTGTATGATACTCTCTGTATACTATATATCTGACATCATTTGCTATTATTTCTGCTGTTAAGCCCCCAGTACCTCTTTTGCGTCTTGCTGTATAACATTTGCGCAAGGAGGGACTTGTGTAGGGATAGGATTTGGCTAGACAGGGCTAGTAGTTCAAAAGTCACAAAAGTCCATTGTTATATCTGGCTGCATTTTTTTTTTCTTTTGGGGCAAAAAGAACGCAAGTGTGCCCTGACACTACCAGTACGTGCACAGCGTGTGTATTAGAACCTTTCAAAAGTCTATATACCTGACATCCATTGTTATATTTTCTACCGTTAATTTAGGCCGTTGTTCCTCATATGCGGCTGCTCTATAACGTTTGCACATTCTAAATATTTGACATTTGGTGAATTTTTCTGATCATACACTTAATAAAAATCTGCATTACTGTACTTGTGACAAAGTTGCATATATACTATATAATATGTGCAAGGCGAGCAGAAAGGGACGGGGAAGAGGGCGTGCTGCTGATGGTGAAGGCAGAAGCGATGGCTCTGGGCGTGGTGAAACTGTGCCTGCTGGTAGAGCCCAAGAAACAAAGTCATCCAAAACTTCTAGCTTCATGTCTCAATTTGGAGGGCAGCTCTTGTTAGGTTCAGATTTTTGTTAGGTCAACATTAGAGATGAGCGAGCACTAAAATGCTCGGGTGCTCGTTATTCGAGTCGAACTTTTCCGGATGCTCGGGTGCTCGTTTCGAATAACGAACCCCATTGAAGTCAATGGGAGACTCGAGCATTTTTTGCAGGGGACCAAATCTCTGCACAGGGAAGGCTGGGTGAAAACCTGGAAACCTCAGAAAATGATGGAAACACCACGGGAATGGACAGGAAACAGCAGGGGCAGCATGCATGGATGCCTCTGAGGCTGCCTAATCGTACCATTATGCCAAATTCTGGGGAACAGCCTAGTGGTGACCCTCAAGACAATTGTGCTGACCCTGACCAAGATGGGCAAGGCACATGTGCTGGCACATGTTAGGAAAGCACCCAACTAGGTGCAACGAAGGTCCATCACCGCCTGCAGGTGACACCACTGCCCATGCTGGCACTGCTGTCCTATCCCCCGCCCCACGACACAGGCATAAGCCTGACACAGCATGGTGACAGCGTAGTGACACCAACAAGTGACCAAGTTAGATTGAGGTAGCAGGTGAACCACCCAAAATTTTACCATGACACGGAATGGCGGTGAACGTCAGATTAGGGATAGAGCTGCTGTCTGTCTCATTCATATATCCTACAGTGCAGTGAAAAATGTTGTGGTGTGCGTTACACTAGCGGCAGTCTAGAGAATACGTTTTTTCTCTCAGATACATTTAAAACAGTCCAGTGAAAAATTCTATGGTGTGTGGTACACTATCCGCAGTCTAGAGAATACGTTTTTGGCCTCAGATATTAATTCGACAGTTTAGTGATTACACAAAATGTTGAACCCAAGGGCTACACCAGCACGTGTCAGAGAACATCATCCGTGCCTTGACCAATGCGGTTACTGAGAAGGTCCACCTAACCACGGACACGTGGACAAGTGCTGGCGGGCAGGGACACTATATCTCCCTGATGGATCATTGGGTTAACTTGGTGGAGGCTGGGACCGAGTCTGACCCTGGGGCCGCTCATGTAATGCCTACACCGAGGATTGCGGGGCCTACCTCGGTCACGGTTTCTCAAACTTATTATGCCTCTTCCTCCAACCCCTCCTTCTCCTCCTCTCAAATACAATCTGTGAGCATGGCGCCTTCAGTCGGTAGCTCTAGGCGCAGCAGCACTGCCGTGGGTGAGCGCCAACAGGCGGTGCTGAAACTGCTGAACTTAGGTGACAAGAGACACACCGCCCAAGAGCTGTTACAGGGCATCACGGCGCAGACCGATCTTTGGCTGGCGCCGCTGAAACTCAAACCAGGCATGGTT
>ONZH01005946.1:0-23904 GCA_900303285.1 Rhinella marina | reverse complement strand
TAGCGTGTGGTCAGAGCGGGTATTCAGTGCAGCTGGTGGCGTCATCACCGATAAGCGTACACGTCTGTCAACTGACAGCGCTGACAGGCTGACACTTATTAAAATTAACAAAGCCTGGATTTCACCGGAATTCAAATCTCCTCCGGGCAGCTAAAGATTAAAATTATTTATGTATCCGATTCCTCTTCTCTACTCCTCCTACTCCTCCTCCTCCTTGTCGTCTTTGCCTAACGCTGACCCAAAACGCAATTTTTTAGAGGGCCAACTGGCACTCTTTTACAACAATTTTTCCGGAGGGCCCCCTACAGGCCCTCTCTCCAAACAATTTTTCCGGAGGGCCACCTACAGGAACTCTTTCTAAACAATTTTTCCGGAGGGCCACCTACAGGCCCTCTCTCCAAACAATTTTTCCGGAGGGCCCCCTACAGGCCCTCTCTCCAAACAATTTTTCCAGAGGGCCACCTACAGGCCCTCTCTCCAAACAATTTTTCCGGAGGTCCACCTACAGGCCCTCTCTCAAAACAATTTTTCCGGAGGGCCACCTACAGGCCCTCTCTCCAAACAATTTTTCCGCAGTGTCAACTACAGACACTGTAAAACAATGTTTCAGGAGCGTCAAACAGGCAGTCCAAAACAATTTTTCAGGAGTCGCAAGTACCGACCTTTAAAAAAAAACTTTTTGCTGAGGGTCGACTTTATGTACTCCGAAAAGAAAAAAAATGTTGAAGGCTCAACAAAAGCCATTTCACTGCATTCTCAGTCGGACAAAGTCATTGGTGGTGTAACCGCCATGCTGTGTCAGGCTAAATTTTTGGGTGCTTCACCAGCTACCGCATACTAACTCAGTCACTCTTTTGTCACCGCCGCCATACTGGGCCACGGAAAATGTTTATGTGGTTCGCCTGCTCAAGCATTGTCACTCGCTCACTCTGTTGTCACCACCATAGTGGTTTGCACTATAGCAGCCCAAGTTTGCACATTCCCCTGTTTATCTCCAAGGACTCTATACTGACGGGGAGTGTTCCACAGGATTGGCGCATAGCAAATGTGGTGCCAATATTCAAAAAGGGTCCAAAAACAGAGCCTGGAAACTATAGGCCGGTAAGTTTAACGTCTGTTGTGGGTAAACTGTTTGAAGGTTTTCTGAGAGATGCTATCTTGGAGTACCTCAATGAAAATAAGCAAATAACTCCATATCAGCATGGCTTCATGAGGGATCGGTCATGTCAAACCAATTTAATCAGTTTCTATGAGGAGGTAAGTTCTAGACTTGACCGCGGCGACTCAATGGATGTCGTATATTTGGACTTCTCCAAAGCGTTTGACACTGTACCACATAAAAGGTTAGTATACAAAATGAGAATGCTTGGCCTGGGAGAAAATGTCTGTATGTGGGTAAGTAACTGGCTTAGTGATAGAAAACAGAGGGTGGTTATTAACGGTACATACTCAGATTGGGTCACTGTCACTAGTGGGGTACCACAGGGGTCTGTATTGGGTCCTATTCTCTTCAATATATTTATTAATGATCTTGTAGAAAGCTTGCACAGTAAAATATCAATTTTTGCAGATGACACTAAAACTGTGTAAAGTAATTAACACAGAAGAGGACAGTGCACTGCTACAGCAGGATCTGGATAGACTGGAGGCTTGGGCAGAAAAGTGGCAGATGAGGTTTAACACTGACAAATGTAAGGTTATGCATATGGGAAGGAATAATGCAAGTCACCAGTACATACTAAATGGTAAAGCATTGGGTAACTCTGACATGGAAAAGGACCTAGGAATTTTAGTGAACAGCAAACTAAGCTGCAGAAACCAGTGTCAGACAGCTGCTGCCAAGGCCAATAAGATAATGGGTTGCATCAAAAGAGGCATAGATGCTCGTGATGAGAACATAGTCCTGCCACTTTACAAATCACTAGTCAGACCACATATGGAGTACTGTGTACAGTTCTGGGCTCCTGTGAACAAGGCAGACATAGCAGAGCTGGAGAGGGTTCAGAGGAGGGCAACTAAAGTAATAACTGGAATGGGTGGACTACAGTACCCAGAAAGATTATCAAAATTAGGGTTATTCACTTTAGAAAAAAGACGACTGAGGGGAGATCTAATAACTATGTATAAATATATCAGAGGTCAGTACAGAGATCTCTCCCATCATCTATTTATCCCGAGGACAGTGACCATGACGAGGGGACATCCTCTGCGTCTGGAGGAAAGAAGGTTTGTACATAAACATAGAAGAGGATTCTTTACGGTAAGAGCAGTGAGACTATGGAACTCTCTGCCTGAGGAGGTGGTGATGGTAAGTTCACTAAGAGAGTTCAAGAAGGGCCTGGATGTATTTCTGGAGGGTAATAATATTACAGGTTATAGTTACTAGAGAGGGGTCGTTGATCCAGGGAGTTATTCTGATTGCCTGACTGGAGTCGGGAAGGAATTTTTCCCCCTAAAGTGAGGAAAATTGGCTTCTACCTCACAGGGTTTTTTGCCTTCCCCTGGATCAACTTGTAGGAAAACAGGCTGAACTGGATGGACAGATGTCTTTTTTCGGCCTTACAAACTATGTTACTATGTTACTATCTATTCTGCACGTCACGTAAAAAAATACATTCTTTTGCTCTCAGTGATACAAATCCATTTCATAAAATCCTTTCTTTCTCTTTAACTAATCTATACTGAACTTCACTTTTAAAAATACGTCCTTTTCCTCACTTTCTCTCTCTCCAAACTATTTTTCCAGATAGGTGCCATATACGGTATTAAACTGAGAAGAATGCATACAACACATGCCCCACTTGACAAATTTCAGAGTTGACAACCGTACTGGTTGATGCTAAATTTTTAAGTTGGGGTCCTGCATCGTCATTCGAACTCTATCCGGCTGTTGTCACCACCACAAACGCTAGCCAAGGGGGCACTCCTCTGGCTCTTCCAGCTCAACCTCCTTCCCCCCAGCCTGCCCCCCACCTACAGGCCCTCTCTCCAAACAATTTACCCGGATAGGGGACGTATTAGATTTTGAACTGATAAGAAGAACAGATTTTGTTTGGTTCTTCTTTTAATTGGCCCCTGACCTGTGATAGGCAGAGCATGGACACGTCCCCTTAGCTGCAGTAGAAAAGACACTCCCCTGGCCAGAGCAAGCTCTTTTTCCTTTTCCGTGTTCGAAAAATCCATGAAATATATGGTCCCAAGATAGGGGACGTATACGATTTTAAACTCAGAAGAATCGATACCACACATGCCCCACTAGTTCAAGCTCAATGTTGACAGCTATACCAGTTGATGCCAAATTTTTAAGTGGGGGTTCCACCACTACCAGCCTAACCACCACCAACATGCGCAGGTATACGAGTGCTAAACACTATGGAACCAAGGCCGTCATTCCCCTCATGCGGGTCCCACCACTGCTCCTTCCCCTGTGTCACTCACTGCCTCTGCGAGTCAACCCCTAGCCCAGGACCCCAGCACGAGCGCCTCCCACCGGAAAACCACCCCTTCGCCTCCATGATCCTCCACACTGTCCACTGTCCACTGTGTCCCTGCGCAACGTTCAGCTGTCATTACAGCAGACGTTGGAGCGCAAGCAGAAAAAAGTTCAGCCCACCTACATGCACAAGCCCTCAACGTCCACATACAGGGCCATGCTAAATTTTTTATGTGCTCTACCTGCTACCGTCGTGTAGCTTGGTCACTCTCACCGAGTCTGACCCTGGGGCCGCTCATGTACTGCCCACTTGGAGGATTGCGGGGCCTACCTCGGTCACGGTTTCTCAGACTTACTATGCCCTTCCTCCAACCCCTCCTCCTCCTCCTTCGAATTACCATCCGTGCTTCACCTCCTGCTACCTCAGTCTAACTTGGTCACTCTGTTGTCACCGCCATGCTGCGTCAGGCTAAATTTTTGGGTGTCTCACCTGCTACCTCATCTAACTTGATCACTTGTTGGTGTCACCGCCATGCTGTGTCAGGCTTATGACTGCATCGTGTGGCTGGGTATAGGAGAGCAGTGCCAGCATGGGCATGGGTGATGGACCTTCGTTGCACCTAGTTGGGTGCTTCCCTAACATGTGATGGGCATGTGCCTCGCCTTTCTTGGACTGGGTGAACACAATTGCCATGAGGGTCACCACCAGGCTGTTGCCCGAGAATTTGGGGTAATGGTGGGATTAGGCAGCCTCAGAGGCATCCATGCAAGCTGCCCCTGCTGTTTCCTGTCCATTTCCGTGGTGTTTCCATCATTTTCTGAGGTTTCCAGGTTTTCACCCAGCCTTCCCTAGGCAGAGCCTTGGTCCCCTGCAAAAATGGTTGAGTCTCCCATTGTTCCCGAGCATCGGGAAAAGTTCGTCTCGAATAACGAGCACCCGAGCATTTTAGTGCTCGCTCATCTCTACTCCTGACCCTTAATCCTAGTGCTGACCCCAACTCTAATACTAACCCCTAATACTGTCGCTAACCCTAATACTGTCCCTAACTCTAGTACTGTCCCCAGTGCTAATACTATGCCATACTGACCCCTAACCCCAATACTGACACCTAACCCTAAGGCCTCTTTCACACAACAGTATTTTTTGCGGACTCCAATCCGCATTTTTTGCTGATAAAATGCGGACCCATTCATTTCGATGTGCAGCACACTGTGTGCTGTCCGCATCCGTATGTCCGTTCCGTAGCCCACAAAAAAAATAGAACATGTCCTATTCTTATCAGTTTTGCGGACAAGGATAGGCATTGTTACAATGTATCCGCAAAAAAATGGATGCCATACGGATGTCATCCGTTTTTTTTGCGGACCGAAAACACAACGTTCGTGTGAAAGAAGCCTAAGGCTACATTCACATGACCGTATGTGTTTTGCAGTCCACAAATTGCAGATCCGCAAAACACAGATAGAGGCTGTGTGGGCTCAGCATATTGTGAAACACACGGCCAGCCATATGATCGAAAAGCCTATTCTTGTCTGCGATTGCGGACAAGAATAGGATTTACGCTATATGTTTGCGGGGCCATGGAATGGAACTACGGATGCAATTTGCGGACCGCAAAACACTTACAGTCATCTGAATGTAGACTTTGACTAATACTAATACTACGCCTAACCCTAATACTGGCCCTTAACTCTAATGCTATGCCTAACCCTAATACTGGCCCCTAACCTTAATTCTGACCCTAATCCCAATATTACTGATGGTCAGCAGGTCGCAGCAGTGGCATGATGGCAACAGTGACATGATAGAGATGGTGGCAACAGCCATAAAGAATGTCATGTTAGGCAGATCGCAGTAGTGGCATTATTGGGGTGTCGGCACCAGCAGTACAGAATGTGATGGTAGGCAGGTCACATTAGTGAAATGATGAAGGTAGCAGCAGCCGTACAGAATTAAGGTTGGCAGGTTGCATCAGTGGCCAGATCTATCCATCAACCTCAGCCAGAGAAGTGTGAAAATCCTCCCCAATCCAGGCTTGGTTCATTTTGACAAAAGTGATGTTTTGGACATTCACGGAGGACAACTTGGATTGTTTTGATGTCACCACAACCCTTCCCCCCATGCAGCGCTGAAAATCTCTCAAAGATGGCACTGGAGGCTGGGCAAGAAAGAACAAAGAGAGCATGCTGTGTCAGTTCGGGTAATATTCCAGTCTGCTTGTATTTACATGGGGCCAGGGAACAGGGTAGCTGCCAGAGACTGGCCAGACTTTAAGTAAGCGTGAACCTGGGCATTGAGTCGAGAGCTGTCAGCTTGCTGACTGTCCTTAGCCTGGCATGTAACATAGTAACATAGTTTATAAAAACATCTGTCCATCTAGTTCGGCCGGAAAAAAAAAAACACCCTGTGAGGTAGAAGCCAATTTTCCTCACTTTAGGGGGAAAAATTCCTTCCCGACTCCAGTCAGGCAATCAGAATAACTCCCTGGATCAACGACCCCTCTCTAGTAACTATAACCTGTAATATTATTACCCTCCAGAAATACATCCAGGCCCTTCTTGAACTCTCTTAGTGAACTTACCATCACCACCTCCTCAGGCAGAGAGTTCCATAGTCTCACTGCTCTTACCGTAAAGAATCCTCTTCTATGTTTATGTACAAACCTTCTTTCCTCCAGACGCAGAGGATGTCCCCTCGTCATGGTCACTGTCCTCGGGATAAATAGATGATGGGAGAGATCTCTGTACTGACCTCTGATATATTTATACATAGTTATTAGATCTCCCCTCAGTCGTCTTTTTTCTAAAGTGAATAACCCTAATTTTGATAATCTTTCTGGGTACTGTAGTCCACCCATTCCAGTTATTACTTTAGTTGCCCTCCTCTGAACCCTCTCCAGCTCTGCTATGTCTGCCTTGTTCACAGGAGCCCAGAACTGTACACAGTACTCCATGTGCGGTCTGACTAGTGATTTGTAAAGTGGCAGGATTATGTTCTCATCACGAGCATCTATGCCTCTTTTGATGCAACCCATTATCTTATTTGCCTTGGCAGCAGCTGTCTGACACTGGTTTCTACAGCTTAGTTTGCTGTTCACTAAAATTCCTAGGTCCTTTTCCATGTCAGTGTTACCCAGCGTTTTACCATTTAGTATGTACTGGTGACTTGCATTATTCCTTCCTATGTGCATAACCTTACATTTGTCAGTGTTAAACCTCATCTGCCACTTCTCTGCCCAAGCCTCCAGTCTATCCATATCCATCTGTAGCAGTGTACTGTCCTCTTCTGTGTTAATTACTTTACACAATTTAGTGTCATCTGCAAAAATTGATATTTTACTGTGCAAGCCTTCTACAAGATCATTAATATATTGAAGAGAATAAGGCCCAATACTGACCCCTGTGGTACCCCGATAGTGATAGTGACCCAATCTGAGTATGTGCCGTTAATAACCACCCCCTGTTTTCTATCACTGAGCCAGTTACTTACCCACATACAGACATTTTCTCCCAGGCCAAGCATTCTCATTTTATATACTAACCTTTTATGCGGAACAGTGTCAAATGCCTTGGAGAAGTCCAGATACGACATCCATTGATTCGCCGTGGTCAAGTCTAGAACTTACCTCCTCATAGAAACTGATTAAATTAGTTTGACATGACCGATCCCTCATGAAGCCATGCTGATATGGAGTTACTTGCATGGCACATGGAAAAACTGCTCCATCATGCTGAGGAGACTGAACTGGCTGCTGTTGCTTTAGACAATCTAATTGCTGGTGAACAAAAGTTTTTTCATGGCCAAACATTCCGTTGCAGATGTCTCACGAGCTGAGGACAAAGAGAACTCTTAGCAGGAGAAGAAGTATTGCTTGGGGATGCGGGTTGGCTGCCACAGAGAGGACCTGGAGAAGAAGGACAAACTTGTTCTGATTGGGAATGCTGGGCAGTTGTATTTTCCCAAAGGATCCGGTGATGCCGTCTCATGTGTTGCAATAGTCCTCTGGTACCTATAATTGTGTTTGAATAACCACGGCTTATTTTAATCCTGCAGATCTTGCACACTGCTGTGGTTTTATGTGGCCAGCTTGTGGAGATAAAGCACCATATGGGACTTGTTTGCACAGAGGTACAGACAGCCAAGCTAGGCTTAGTTTAGGCATGTTTTGGGCCTAACCCACAGTGTCAGTGGCATCACAAGATTCCAAAGCAGACGTGGCCCTGGCTGTTCTTAGCAAGGTACGTAGACTCTGCTCTTTATTGCTGCCGCCACTGCCCTTTTTCACTGATGTTGACTACTCCTCAGCACCCCGATCCAGCTCCCAGATCCTATCCAACACACAACTGTCATTGGAGTCCTCACCCTACCTGCCACTTTTATCAGACTATGGGATATCACGGTGAGCTCCTGGGCGCCCCTCCCCTGCTCTACATTTTCCCCAACTACCACTGTCACTGGCCCCACCACTAATGTCGCTGCTAGAGGTTCCACTATTACCACCACCATCAACACAGGTATACATGGGGTCACCAGCCTCCTCCCCAACCTCCTCCTTGGGGCAGGCCAAACGGTGACGGCTCTCTCACAAGTCATCAACGGAGACTGTCTTGACCTTAGGGGTTGGTGCAGTTTTCTTGCCACTTCTTAGGAAAAAGGAAGGTGCCCTGCTAGGAAGGGGCAGTGAATAGATGACTCCACTGAAAGCCTACTTTGGGGCTGCAAGGAGGAGGAGCAGGAGAAACGCTCTGACCACTGGCTCCACGGCATAATGCTGGACTCTGAAATAATCTCCACCTCATCCTGCTGCGTCTGAGAGGAAGAGTGAGCCATCCAATCCATAATCTTATACTCTTTCTCTATAATGTTGCACCTTTTCAAAGCCAGCAGGGATATCTGCGGCCTACTACTGGTGGCGGGATAGTTGGTGCTCTAGGTCTTTGGTGTGGGAGCCTTACGTAGCTGTTTGTATTGGACTCTTCCTAGCCCTGTGTATTGATGTAGTAATCACGTATATATATGCTGCTAGTTTGATTCTAATCAACAAACCCCCCAAAATAAAGACGTGATCAGAAACGGATTAAGGCCTAAATTCGTTATCCATCACAGATACTTTTATGTAATGGCCTATGTATTGATGTTGATCACCTATTGTCAGGCTTGGGTGTGTGAGGGAAACACCACACTGAACATAGGAGGGAAAGGGGGTGAGGGAATAAGGCCTGGAAACTAGGGAATGAAGATGGACACCCTAATCAAAGTCCTGACTAAGTACAAGTGTGAAGAGACCCCAGAGGTAGATGAGTTCATACACAGCAATACAAAAGGGAAAGAAAACACTTAACTTTAAAGAAGCTTTAGCAGCACCAGGAACTCAGGCGAGATCCACATACTGGCTATCCACAAGTCCAATAGAAGCTATAAACTGCACAGCATTGTGGGAGAAACAAATTTAAATAGAGAAATGTGAAATGACCACAATAGCAACACCTGGGGGTTAAGGGTGTGGCAGGCACCAGAAACCACACACGCCTATTGATCCACAAGGTAAACATGTCAGATCAAACCACGTATTGGCAGTCTCACAAATCTCCTGCCACTCACTGTTGCGGGAATGTCTGTATGTCTCAGCACATCTGTGATACCTATATGCTGGTTTAATTAAATTGAATAAGTCCCGAATAAAATAACATTTCAAACCATGTGGAGAAATAAATGGATGCTAACGGATAATTAAGGGCCAAACCACACACTCAAGTTCACATTAACACTCACAGGTAGATTGCTGACTTATCATGTTTATTGTTGTACTGATCACCTATAAGTTGGTTTTGCAACCCAAAACCCACTTATTTATTGCAAAGTGCCAACATGGCAATTTAATCTGAATATTACAGTCCAATATAGTATATCTTCCATGTACGTTATCATTTAGCTATAATAGCACTGCCAGTGCCGTTTGTAGTGTGCCCTGTGCTGATGAATGGCAGGAAAAATCTAAGGCATATTGGTAAACCTTAGACATTTTCCAGGCCGTGGGTGCCCACAGAGAGGGCTCGTTGTGGCCCCGCTGGCGCCCATGCCATAGGTTTTCAACCACTGCCCTAGCTTGTGTACTGGACTGGTGTACTGATCACCCATATGCTGGTTTAATAAATTGAAACTGAACAACCAAAAACAAAATTCAACTTCAACCGTGTGGAAATGGAATTCACGGATTGAGGCCTGACTTGCAATTTATTGTGATGACTCACAGGAAAGTAGTTTGGTGTACTAGTACTGATCACCTATATGTTGTTTAATTAAATTGAACAAGTCCCCCAAAAAATCCAACCATGTGGAGAAATAAATGAATGTTAACGGATGATTAAGGGCCAAGCCTCTCGCTAAATTTCTCATTATCACAAGTAGATTGCTGCCCTACATTGTGTTTTGCTGTAGTAATCATGCCTATATATTGGTTAATTTAAAAAAAAACTTAATTACAACTGTATGGAAATGGAATTTACAGAAACAAATGATTGAGGCTTGATGCTAAATTCCACGTTAACACTCACAGGTAGATTGCTGCCTTACCCTGAGTATTGCTGCAATAATTATGTATATATGTTGGTTAATTAAATTGAACAATCCCAAAAAACTTAATTGCAGCAGTTTGTCTTTATCACTCACAGGAATGTAGTTTGGTGTACCACTGACCACCTATACACTGGTTTCATTAAATTAAACAAGTCTCAAAAAGTAAAATTTCAAACGTGTGGAGAAATAAATGAATGTTAACGGATTATTAAGGACCAAGCCTTCAAGCTAAATTTCACATTAACACTCACAGTTAGATTGCTGCAATAGCCTGTTAATTGCTGTAGTAATCACGTATATATGCTGGTTTCATTAAATTGAACAAATCCCCCCCAAAAATATAGTTTCAACCATGTGGAAGCTGACGATTACAGATGATTGAGGTCTCACCCTTATTATTGCGTTAACACTCACAGGTAAGTTGTTACTAGAGATGAGCGAATTTTCCAAAAATTTGATTCGGTCAGTTTCCGAAAAGTATTGATTTGATCCGAATTAATTTGTGGCGAATCGCGTTAAATAACAGCTATTTCCTGGCTGCATAGAGCCTGTATAGTGGTGTAGAACACTGTGCCTTGCAACAACACTCATAGGGAGTCTGCTGTGGTAGTGAAACAATACTGTGAGTCAGTATGACACGCAAATGACAGGTGTCACTCTTAGAATCACAGCACACTTCACTTCTTTAGGCAGTTACCGGACCAAAACTGACCAAATAACTGAAGTGTGAACTCAGCCTTACAGGTCGATGTTAGCGTCAAGAAGAAGCACACTCCTTTTACACAATCGTCAGCTGATTCCACATAGATGTCTACAGAACCTGTTCTATTAAACGCTCATAAAAGTAGAGCCCCCCTGACAAAGTGGAGAATGTGTCAGCGGTAAGTTTGTGTTGATGTCACTGATTATTTTGCTCTTCCTCTGATCCGTCAGAACAATAACTCCCCAAAAAACGGATCCTGTCTGTTGTTCACTCGGTCAGCATTTGGTCAGTAATCCATCAGTATTGCTAATGCAAAAAAAAAAAAACAGGAGTGGATCCAAAACAGAGATGACATGTGAATGGAATATTTGCAGGTCTTCTGTGTTTTGTACCCACAGCGTGGCAAGGTGACATAGTGTGGAGGTGGTAGCAGCATCAGGAGACCACAGAGTGGCAAGGTGACATAATGTGGAGGTGGCAGCAGCAGCATCAGGAGGCCATGGAGTTATCCGGTGACAGGGTAGGTGTGTGGCAGTAACAGTACCCGCTGATCCTGAGTACCCTGTGTGACTCCGTTTGCCCAGGCAAACGAGGTGTAGAACAGTATGACATCGCTGTGCCCTGCACATGTGGTATGCTGGAGGAGCTCTGTGAATTGTCCCTGCAATAGAGGCTGAGGACACGGTTGAGGATGAAGGGGCAGAGGCGAACATTGTCTCAGGGCCAATGGTTTGAAAACGTGGAGGAGGAAGTGGCGTCACCTGGCCAAGTTGCTGTGTGGCTGGGCAGGAACCACATTTACCCAGTGGGCTGTAAATGACATATATTGTCCTTGACCATACATAGTTACAGCTACCGACCGAATTTTCCCAAAAAAGGCTGTATCACAAAGAAATTTCACCACTGAATGGCCAATCAATGAATAGTTAGTCCCTACAGAAGATACTTAACAATCACCCATCAATTTTCCCAAAAAAGGCTGTATCACAAACAAATTTCACCACTGAATGGCTAATCAACGCAGTTACTCAGTCCCTCCAGAAGAAAGTCTACATTCACCGACCAATTTTCCCAAAAAAGGCTGTATCACAGCGGGAAGATACAATACAATCACCGAGCAATTTGCCCATAAAAAGCTGTATCAGCCAAAAAAAATTTCACCAAAGAATGACAATGTAAATTCACCACACAACAGCAAAGCCCTTTTCCCACTAATACACGCCATAAAAAAAAAGGCTTCAGAACATATAACTGCGGCAGCAAATAATCCTTTTTTTTTGCCACTAATACACGGCAAAAAGGGCTGATATTTTCTCACTTCACCACACAACGGCTAATAAGCCCTTTCTTTTTATAACCACGAATACACACCAAAAAAGGCTTTAGAACATATAACTGCGGCAATGAACAGCAAATAATCCTTTTTTGCCACTAATACATGCCAAAAAGGGCTGTAATTTTCTCACTTGATCATACAACAGCTAATAAACCCTTTCTTTTTTTCACCCACTAATACGCGCCAAGAAAAAGGCTTTAGAACATACAACTGCACCGCACAAGGGTTAATAAGACCCCAATAATTGGAATTACAGAGGTATGATTTATTGCACACCTGAAATGAGCAGCTGTATCATGGCAACCCCAGTCAGTGCAACAAGGTGTAATAGGATTGTTCCTATTACCCAGGCTGTAAACACCCCTATTGAACCCTGTTCTGCTTCAATACTGTGTAACAATTCCTCCCTATCCTTTCCCTACACTTCTAATGGTCTTTCCCTGAACTTCTATTAAGCAAAATATACATTTTCAAGTCTTTCCTAGCATTGTCTCTAGCGCCTACTAACGTCTCTCCCTGCACTAAGTACACTGGAAAATGTCAGAATCCATGGCTGAGGCTATTTATGAGGCTGTGACATCACAGGGCTGGCTGCATGCATTGCATTGTGGGTGATCCCTTGTTCCCAGAGTTTGTTGCTACATGTCCTAAGATGTGCAGCAGACATTTTAGGAAAAAAATGTGATTCGTTACCACGAAGCGTTAGGAAATTCGGATTTGGTGCAAATTTAATATTTCCTGAAATTCGGATCGAATTTCACTTCATCAGCTTTGATTTGCTCATCTTATCCAGTAGTTTCCAAAATGGGGTCACCTTTTTGGAGTTTCTACTCTAGGGGTGCATCAGGGGGGTCTTCAAATGTGACATGACAACTTAAAGGGAACCTGTCACCTCCAACACACACATAAAACTGCCTGCATTACCTTAAATTAGGCCCCAGTGTGTTCCTAATCATGTCTTTCATGCAGTAATTTAATCCCCCAAACTTCATGAAAACGCGGTTTTAATCGCCATCTGCGCTCTCTCTGCAGTCAGCTTGAAGTCAAGGGGGCAGCGGCCTCCTTGCTTCAAGTCATGTAAAGCACGCCCCTTTTACCACTGATTGACGTCCTCTGTGTCGCCTTCTTGCTGCGCGATCCCGGCCCCGGCTCCGCCTCTGCAGCCAGTGACCACGCTCACGCTCAGGAAATGCGGGCGGGCAGGCGTGCGTACGAGAGGATGGACGGGCGGGCGAGCGCGCTCGCTGGAGCTTCCAGAGCATGCGCAGTAGGCAGATGAAAGCCGGCGGAGTGCATCAGCCAGAGCCGGGATCGGGCAGCAAGAAGGAGCGCACCGCGCATGCGCGAGACTTGCGCGATCCCAGGCCACACAGAGGACGTCAATCAGTGGCAAAAGGGGCGTGATTTACATGACTTGAAGCAAGGAGGCCGCTGCCCCCTTGACTTCAAGCTGACTGCAGAGAGAGCGCAGATGGCGATTAAAACCGCGTTTTCATGAAGTTTGAGGGATCCAATTACTGCATGAAATGCATGATTAGGAACACACTGGGGCCTAATTTAAGGTAATGCAGGCAGTTTTATGTGTGTGTTGGAGGTGACAGGTTCCCTAAAATTTTCCCAGTGAAATCTGCCCTCCAAAAACCATATGGCGTTCCTTTCCTTCTGCGCCCTGCCGTGTGCCTGCACAGCAGTTTACGATCACAGATGGGGTGTTTCTGTAAACAACAGAATCAGGGTAATAGATATTGAGTTTTGTTTGGCTGTTAACCATTGCTTTGTTACCGGAAAAAATGGATTAATATGGAATATCTGCCAAAAAAGTGAAATTCTGAAATTTCATCTACATTTTCCTTTAATTCTTGTGGAACACCTAAAGGGTTAACAACTTTTGTAAAATCAGTTTTGTATACCTTGAGGGTTGAGTTTCTAAAATGAGGTTTTTATCATGTAAGCCTCACAAAGTGACTTCAGACCTGAACTGGTCCTTAAAAAGTGAGTTTGGGAAATTTTCTGAAAAATTTCAAGATTTGCTTCTAAACTTCTAAGTCTTCTAACGTCCCCCTCCCAAAAAAATGTCATTTTCAAAATGATCCAAACATGAAGTAGAGATATGGGGAATGTAAAGTAATAACTATTTTTGGAGGTATTACTATGTATTTTAAAAGTAGAGAAATTGAAATTTGGAAATTTGCAAATGTTTCTAAATTTTTGGTAAATTTGGTATTTTTTTTATCACCACTGTCATGAAGTACAATATGTGACAAGAAAACAATCTCAGAATGGCCTGGATAAGTAAAAGCATTTTAAAGTTATCACCACATAAAGTGACACATGTCAGATTTGCTAAAAATTACCTGGTCCTTAACCCTTTCAGTACCGGAGGTTTTTTCGGTTATGCATTTTCGTTTTGCGCTCCCTGCCTTCAAACAGCCATAACTGTTTTATTTTTCTGTTCACATAGCTGTATGAGGGCTTGTTTTTTGCGGGACAAGTTGTACTTTCCAACGCCACCATTTAATATTGCATATGGTGTGGTGGGAAGCGGGAAAAAAATTCCAAATCGGGTGAAATTGCAAAAAAAACGCTATTCCGCTACAGTTCTACGGATTTCTTATTTACAGCGTTCGATGTTCATTAAAACTGACCAGTTACTTTCATTCTACTGGTCAGTATGAATCCGGCAATACCTAATATGTATAGTTTTTCCTGCGTTTTGACAGTGATAAAATAATTAGAACGTTGCCTTTTTTTTTTCCTTGTCATATCTTGACCCCTATAACTTTTTGGTATTTATGTGTACAGAGCTGTATGGGGCTCATTTTTTGCGGGGCGATCTGAAGTTTTTATTAATACCATTATGGGGTGTGTATGATTTTTTGACTTTTTATGTAATTTTTTTTAGAAAAAAAGCGTCAAAAAACGGCGAATCGCCATTTGGACGCTTTTTTCCGCCACACAATTCGCCGTATTGGATTTTTTAAATATATTTTAAAAGTACGGGCGTTTTCGGTCACGGTGATACCCATGATGTCTATATTTATTGTTATTTAGGTATTTATTTTTTACTTATACGGAAAGGGGGGTGATTTGAACTTTTATATATTTTTTATTTTTTATATATTTTTTAACTTTTTTTTTATTTTTTGCGCTTATTTTAAAGCTCAATATGAGCTGATATATTGTGGGTTTTTTTTTTCTTTATGAGCAATCAGGGATTTACTAGCTTGAGATAAATCCAAGAATTGCTCATTTCTTATCCTGGCCTACCATCTAGTGGCCAGAATAAGAATTGCACTTTGAAAGCTGTAAACCTCATCAGCGAGGTTTACAACTTTCAGATCGTGTACAGACACCCTGATTGGCCACACGGGGTGTCTGTACACCACCCGGCAGCGTACGCTTCCGGGTAAAGACGCAACTAGATGCCGTGATCACGTGTGATCACGGTATCTAAAGGCCCAGCGAGACGCCGGCGATCGGGTAAGTAGCGGCAAGTCTCTGCTGTTAGAAACAGTAGAGACTTGCCGGCCATGACGCTCGCCGCACTTGCGAGTGGGCGCCATGTGCCCGCATCGCCCCAGCGCCGTACATGTACGGCGCTGGTACTGTAAGGGTTAAAGGGATTCTGTCACCACGATTTTGCCTATTAAGCTATTTACACTACTGGATTCAGCTGATCATAAGGATTTCAAAAACGTTATTGTTAGAGGTCATAGATGAAGATTTGATGCTAAAAAAACCTTTTTTAACAACTGCCAATCACTTACTTAAGGAGCCCAAGGGGATGTGCCCAGCGCCGTTGGAGCCCGGCCACGCCGATTCCGTTGGAGCCCAGGTCCGCCCACCTCATTAATATTTACCTCACTGCTTCAAGCAGTGAAGCTCCGTCATGGCTGTAATCCCGCGCAGGCGCAGTACCTCAAGCGGTCTGCGCCCGTGCGGTCTGCGGGCATCGGCCTCAGAGGATGTTCTGCGCATGCGCCGGCTCTCTGCGCACTCCGCTCGACCCAGAAAGGAAGGAGTGCGCAGAGAGCCGGCGCACGCGCAGAACATCCTCTGAGGCCGATGCCCGCAGACCGCTTGAGGTATTGCGCCTGCGCGGGATTACAGCCATGACAGAGCTTCACTGCTTGAAGCAGTGAAGTGAATATTAATGAGGTGGGCGGTCGTGGGCTCCAACGGAATCGGGTGGCCGGGCTCCAACGGCGCTGGGCACATCCCCTTGGGCTCCTTAAGTAAGTGATTGGCAGTTGTTAAAAAAGGTTTTTTTAGCAACAAATCTTCATCTATGACCTCTAACAATAACGTTTTTGAAATCCTTATGATCAGCTGAATCCAGTAGTGTAAATAGCTTAATAGGCAAAATCGTGGTGACAGAATCCCTTTAAAGAGGACCTTTCACCTCTCCTGACATGCCCGTTTTAATAGCTTTATGCATTTCCCATGTAATAACAAGTCTGGAACATCTATTCTTATGTCTGTATGTTGTGCCATTCCTTTATTATTTGCACTAGAAGTTATGAGTGAATTGCTATTTGTCTTCAGTAAAGGAACAGAGGGGAGGTAACAAGTGGGGGTGTGTCCCTGCACAGACTGAACATGGCAGCACTGATTGGCTAGAGTCAGTCTGTTCAGGGACACACCCCCAACTGGTTACCTCCCCTCTGTTCCCTTACTGAAGACAAATAACAATTCATTCGTAACTTCTAGTAGAAATAATAAAGTAATGGCACAACATAGAGACATAAGAATAGATGTTCCAGACTTGTTATTACATGGGGAATGCATGAAGCTATTAAAACAGGCATGTCAGGAGTGGTGAAAGGTCCTCTTTAAGGTTAAAAATGGCAGGGTCCTAAAGGGGTTAATAGAGCTAGGCATGTATACTCAAGTTAGTCTGTCAATTATTGTCAAAATATCTGTAATTACCTTATAATGACAGCTTTCATTAATGTCTCCTGTCCCTTTCCACTGGTACCATAAAAGACAGTTGCTATGTCTCATCTGTCTCCGGCTAATCATAAACAGAAGACAGAGGGGTGGTCCTTCACACTGCATGCCTGCATTAGACTTCAGAGTAAGAAGGCGTGTCAGTCAGTAATCCAATCTGATTGACTGGCAGAAAGCTGCTGGCTACAGCAAGTGTGTATGGGAAGTGAGGGAAGGCAGTTTTGGCCTCAGAGAACTGGCAGAGGAGCTATCTTGAGAAGATCCTCATATTGTAGAGGTTAAAATAGCCGTAACTAAGGGAAAACAGTAGTATGTGAAGAAACTATAGATTGCTTTATGCGTAATGCTCCACCAACAGTAACATATGCTAAAATTTATTTTTTTATGAAAACATGACAGTTACACTAAAGAAGCTAGTTGTTTTTCAGTAACCCGTGGCAGAGGGAAACTGCTCCCTTGAGCACTATCCTCCCCATTATCTGAGTAAAACCGGGCAAAATAGACCCTTAGGATTTGGTTAGTGAGTTTATAATTGTGGGCTCCCTGGCCCCATCACACACCCTCAAGCAAGAGAAGCCAACAGCCTCCCTAATTTTTGTCCAAACCTATGCAAATCAGCCTCAAAACGTGATCTAACAAAGATCTCTCCTCTTGTAGAATTTTGTATAAGCAGCCCACAGGTTACCACTGCCCTTTCAAACTGCATCCTAGTAAGTCTTTTCAAAGAATTTACATGCGCTATAAGGTGCTCTCTCAAGACTTTGCCGTCTTCTAAAACAACGTGGGGGAATGCACATGTTCCTGATTAAGAACAGCATATTGCATCCACCACCCCTTTAATAGTTTAATGAATTCCTAGTCCTGCAGTAGGTAGTTGGGAATCTCCAAACATAAATCACCACCTCTGGGATACTGGTCCTTCAAGGTAAGGAGCAGAGGAGAATGATCTGAAATTACCATGTCTTCTATGTCTATGGAATATAATGTAGGTACTAGTGATGATCGATGTTCGGGTGCTCGGGTGCTCTGGCCGAACACTAGGTGGTGCCTAGTATAATGGAAGTCAATGGGAGAAGAACAGGCACTGCAGAGGGGAGAGTGTCTGGTCCATAGGGAAACGTCAGAAAATGGTGGAAACACCACAGAAATGGTTAGGGAACAGCATGGGGAGGATGTCTGGATGCATCTTGGACACCGAAGTCACTCATTAAAGATGATGTCGGACTATTACGCCACTTTAACAGAATGACAAAAATACCCCAAAAAAACCCAATATAACATCGATTTTACAGGAAATATTGTTGGGAAACATAGATTTACTTGTACGTTAAGCGCAAGTGCTGCCAAAAATTACACGGATGAGGCACTCCCATACAACCGGTATATCATATAAAGGAGGGCCTCATTCACATTGTGGTATAATTGTGGGACTCCGACACTCATAAAGCCTATGCACTAAGGGAAAGGGCTGCCAAAAATTACAAGGATCAGGCATTCCAAAACACCCCTTATTACACATAAACGAGGGCATCATACACACCCTTGAAAAATTATCACTGATGGCCTGCTGCTGACACTCAAAAACAATAGGGGTGACATTCTGCTGCTGCGTAGACCGTCCAAAAAATTTAAGGGACACATGCTGCTGCCACCGCACCGCATGGCTGATGACTGTTTCTTTTTTCGTTATCCGCCGCAGGAGGCCGGAGCCCCCCCCAGCGGCGTGTGCCGCGTCAGCCCTTCCACTCTCGCTTTCCGCGGTAATTCCAGGTCCCATTGCGTTTATTTAAGTTGCTGCACTTAAAAAGCTCCAAGTTTGATCTTAGGATCGAGTTGGCTGTCTGCAGGGAGGTGAGCTAACACCTATCAGAGCCCCTGCCTCTCGCCGCCTCCCTGATGCTCTTCGCTGAGTGTCCCGGGGGCCGGAATCGTTTACTTAAAAAATTTGAGTGTTCAAACCAGCCGGGTCGACTGAATACTTGAAAATATTAAAATTTCAACTGTGTTAAAAATGGGAATACCCAAACTGACTCTCAGGCAGTGACATGATGCACTGAAGGCTCCAGCTTTGCCTTGACTGTGACAAAATGGAGGTATTGATGCAGTAATCCAAGAAAGCTCGGAGTTCTATCTGGAGATCGAGCTGGCGGTCTGCAGGGAGGTGAGCTAACACCTGTCGGAGCCCCTGCCTCTCGCCGCATCCCTGATGCTCTTCGCTGAGTGTCCCGGGGTCCGGAATCGTTTACTTAAAAAATTTGAGGGTTCAAACCAGCCGGGTCGACTGAATACTTGAGCTCTGAATAATCTAATAGGACTCCATGCTGCTGCCGAGCTGATCATCCAAAAAATTTAAGGGTGACCCACAGATGCCGAGCTGACTGTAAAAAAATGATATTCTTGATGTGAGATTCTGCTGAAGAGCAGACCGGAAAAAAAATTTAAGGCAGACATGCTGCTTAGCTAAACGTCTGAAACATTAGAAGTAACATGTAGCAGAGCAGAGCGTGTAAAACATTATGGTTCAGTGCCTGCTGGTGAGATGACAAACCAAAAAATTATGTTGCAGGCCAAGCTGGTGAGCTGAGCGGCAAAAAAAATTTGGGTGCAGGCCCAGCTGGTGAGCTGAGTGTGTAAAACATTATGGTTGAGTGCCTGCTGGTGAGCTGACAGGCCAGAAAATTATGTTGCAGGCCCAGCTGGTGAGCTGAGCGGCTAAAAAATTCGGGTGCAGGCTCAGCTGGTGGACTTTGAGGGCAGCCTAATAAGCAGTTTCATATGATGGAGGAAGAGGAGGAAGAGGACAAGAAGAGGAAGGGGTACATGATAATACAGTGTATTCAATACACCCTAAAAGCCAGATTTAAGCTTCCTTCATGTTAAACCGCTTTCCTCTGGTGGAGTACAGAAGTCAGGGGCAATCCATGCCTTGTTCATTTTGATAAGCGTCAACCTGTCAGCATTGTCAGTTGACAGGCGGATGCGCTTATCAGTAATTATGCCCCCAGCGGCACTAAATACCCGCTCAGACAAAACGCTGGCGGCAGGGCAGGCCAGCACCCCCAAGGCGTAGAGCGCTCGTGCCGCGTGTCCAGCTTAGACACCCAATAATTATATGGCACAGAGGGATCACTGAGGACGTTGACACGGTCAGCTAGGTACTCCTTTACCATCTTCCAAAACTTTTCCCTCCTTGTCACACTAGGCCACTCATCAGGGTGAGGGTGCTGGTGGAGTGTCATGAAACTGTCCCAGGCCTTGTAGAGTGTCGCCTTGCCTTTGTTGGAACTGCTGTATGTTCCCCTCGTCTCCCCTCCTCGGGTGGCCAAGGAACTACGTACTCTGCCGCCAGAGTTGTCAGATGGAAATTTGTGGAGCAATTTTTCAACAATGGCCTTCTTGTATTGCATCATTTTACTTGTCCTCTCCACCACAGGAATGAGAGATGGGAAGTTCTCTTTGTAGCGGGGGTCAAGAAGGGTGAACAACCAGTAATCCGTGTTGCCTAATATGCATATACTGCGAGGGTCACGGGAAAGGCTGCCTAGCATGAAGTCAGCCATGTGTGCCAGAGTCCCAACAGACAAGGCTTCGCTCTCCCCACCAGGAGCATGACTCTCAATATCCTCCTCGTCCTCTTCCTCCTCTTCAGCCCATCCACGCCGAAGAGATGGTGTAAACGTGGTATGCCTACCCTGTGTATCGGTGGCAACAGTCTCCTCCTCCTCCTCCTCCTCCTCCAATTGGCGCTGAGAAGACGAATTGAGGGTGGTCTGGCTATCACCCTGTGTAGGGTCTTCCCCCATTTCCACCTCTTCCACACGCAGAGCATCGGCCTTTATTGTGAGCAGCGTGCTTTTTAGCAGACACAGAAGTGGGATGGTTATGCTGATAATGGCATTATCGCCGCTCACCATCTGTGTAGATTCATCAAAGTTGCGTAACACCTCACAGAGGTCAGATATCAATGCCCACTCGTCGCTTGTGAAAAGCGGAAGCTGACTAGAAAGGCGCCGACCGTGTTGCAGCTGGTATTCTACTACTGCTCTCTGCTGCTCACAAAGCCTGCTCAATATGTGTAAGGTGGAATTCCATCGCGTGCTCAGGTCACACAGCAGTCGGTGAGCCGGCAACCACAAGCGCTGCTGCAGGGTTGCCAGGCCGGCTGAAGCTGTTGGAGACTTGCGGAAATGGGCACACAGGCGACGCACCTTCACCAGTAGCTGAGACAAATTGGGATAGGTTTTCAAAAACCGCTGAACCACTAAGTTGAAGACATGGCCCAGGCATGGTATGTGTGGGAGATTGGCCAGCTCCAAAGCTGCTACCAAGTTGCGGCCGGATACAACCATGCCTGGCTGTAGGTTGACTGGCGAGAGCCACAGCTCAGCCTGGTCCCTTATGCCATGCCACAGCTCTGCGGCGGTGTGCGGTTTGTCACCCAGGCAAATAAGCTTCAGCACGGCCTGTTGCCGCTTACCGACTGCTGTGCTACCACTGCTTCCAGCTACTGACAGAAGTCTGAGTGGTGCTGCAAGATGGCAATTCTGCATGGGAAGAAGTGGAGGAGGAGGCGGAGGAAGAGATGGAAGGGTCACAGCCGCTACTATAGGTAGCAGTGGAAATTCGGATGGAAGTAGCGCCCACAATCCTCGGTGTGGGTAGCACCTTGGCCATCCCCGGGGACGACTCTCTCCCAGCCTCCACAACGTTCACCCAATGCGCCGTCGGGGAAATGTAGCGTCCGTGGCCACAAGCACTTGTCCATGTGTCAGTTGTTAAGTGGACCTTGCCAGTAACTGCGTTGGTCAGGACTCGGGTTATGTTTCTGGACACATGCTGGTGTAAAGCAGGGACGGCATACCGAGTAAAATAGTGGCGGCTGGGGATTGCGTAACGAGGGACAGCCACCGTCATCAGGCTGCGAAAGTCCTCGGTGTCCACCAGCCTAGACGGCAACATTTCCAGGGCCAGCAACTTGAAAAGTTGCGCGTTTAGAGCTATGGCCTGTGGGTAGGTGGCTGGGTATTTGCGCTTGCATTCAAATGCTTGCGGTAAGGACATTTGAATGCTGCGCTGGGACATTGAAGTGGACGTGCTGGCTGATGTTTCCTGCAAAGGTCCAGGTGCAGGGCGGGAGGCATCTGGGCCTGCATCTTGGACAGCACGTAACAGAGGGGAAGAGGAGGCAGTGGTGTGACCAGCAGACACAGATCGTGGACCCAGGCGTTCAGCCCACCTTTTCGGGTGCTTTGCTGACATGTGTCGGATCATGCTGGTGGTGGTCAGGTTGCTGTTGTTTACGCCCCTTCTCATCTTGGTACGGCACAGGTTACAAATTACAATCCGTTTATCATCAGCACTTTCCTCAAAAAAACGCCAGACTGCGGAACACCTAACCCTTGGCAAGGGAGCTGGCCGCAAGGAGCTGCTCCGGGGAACAGTTGCGGGCCTGGTTGGTGTGGCCTGCCTTTTCCCTTTTTCCACCCCACTGCCTCTTCCAGCCTGTTGCGCTGCTGCGGATCCCTCCCCCTCTGTACTGCTGTCCTCGCTCGGCTTGCCACCTTCCTAGGTTGGGTCAGCTATTTCGTCGTCCACAACCTCCTCTTCCACATCCTCACTCTGCTCCTCCTCCTGACATGGTGAACTAACAAGAACCTGACTTAACTGCGTCTCATCCTCATCCACAACCTCTTAAGACACTAATTGCCCTTGACTTATTGGCAACTGTGTCTCATCATCATCATCCACCTCGGGAGAAAATACTTGTCGTTCCCCACCGTCATCTTCTTCAGACTGTGTTTGCTCAATAGGTTGGGAATCAGGGCACAATATCTCCTCATGTCCCACTTCAAGCGGCCTTGGCGAGAGGCCTAAGCCAAGGGACGGTGATGAAAAAAGCTCCTCGTAATATACTGGGATCAATGTGGGATCTCTTCTTTGCCCAGACTCTGCATGGTGGGAGGAAGGAGGATCAGGGTGAGGATGTGGTTGCCCAGACTCTTGGCTACTGAGACTGGACTTTGTGGAAGAGAGGGTGGTGCTTAACCGACTGGAAGCACTATCACCTGCTTTCCAACTGACTACCTGCTCGCACTGGTGTGGCAGAGAGAGTGGTGTCTTGCACCGCCCTGCAAACTGTGACATGAAGCTAGGAGTTTTGGATGACTGTTTCTTGGGCTCTGCCAGCAGGCACAGTTTCACCACGCCCTGAGCCTTCGCCTCTGCGTTCACCATCAGCAACAAGCCCACTTCCCCGTCCCTTTCTGCTCGCCTTGTGCATATTGTATAGTATATGTGCAACTTGGTCACAACTACAGTACTGCAGATTTTTATTAACCGTATGATCAGAAAAATTTAAACGAATGTCCAATATTCTGAATGCGCAAACGTTATAGAGCAGCAGCAAATGAGGAAATGCAGCCTAAATTAACAGTATTAAATACGGATGTCATCTACAGCAGCGGTCCCCAACCACCGGGCCGCGGCCCAGGACCGGGCCCTGAAGCGATGTCTGCCGGGCCGCGGCGGTAGCGGGGGACAAGGAGATAAGCGCTTCCATTGTGGAAGCGCTCATCTCCATAGTCATCTGTATCGCCGTCCTGAGGACGGCGATACAGATGCCTGTGCTGCGGTGGGGCAGGGGAGGGAGAGGCGTCTCCCCTGCCCGTTCCTCTGATAGGCTGCAGGCCTAGTGCCTGTAGCCTATCAGAGGCCAGCTCAGGCGGTGCGATGACGTCATCGCGCCGCCTGAGCCGTGCAGAGCGGGACACAGCCGGAGGAGGCCTGCATCGCAGTGCTGCCAGGCTGATGGAGGTAAGTATAAGTGTTTGTTTTTTTTATTGTACAAAACTGAGGAGAGGAGCACTATGGCACTATAACTACCATGTGGGGGGCACTATAACTAC